>JBBPKE010000453.1:0-19004 GCA_038089095.1 Tylopilus orsonianus | reverse complement strand
ACGGCGACGTGCCGTGTTTGTGCGCCTTGGACTTTTCCAGCCTGCGAAGCACCTTGGAAATATACTCTTTGGCAAACTTTTTGATCTTGGACACCTTTTCGTCCGAGAGCGCGTCCAACCGTCCCTCCTTGTACGACATCGATTTCTTTTCCTTGCCGGCAATGACGTGCGTCAGCTGTGAGATGTCGGCGCAAAGTGAGTCTGACCCACGTCGCATACAAACAACATCGACGCACCTCCTTGGCATACTTTTTGAACACGTCATTGTCCATCTTGCACGCGTATTTGCTCATGCACTTGACCACCACTCCACCGACCAGTTTAAGCAGCCGCTTCTCTTTGTTGGTCTCCCGCTCCTCTTTTGTCTGTGACTTTTTTGTCGATCGAGTTTTCTTCTTGACCGCTTCTGGAGGGGGCTCTAGAGCTGCTGCTACTGCCGTAGCAGCAGCCAAGCGCGCGGCCTCGGCTTGGGCGGCGGCCGCGTTTGCAGCCGCGATCACGTCCGCGATCCCGCGTTTCTTGGCCTCCACCTCCATCGCTTCCTTTGACGCTTGCGCATGCGCCTGGTATACATGATAGTCATAGTGTACATGATGATGTCCGTGGTGCGGTGGCGGTGGCTGTTGCACCGGTGTTGCGGGTTGCGGTGGATTCGGCATGGACAACTTAAACTCGATATCATCGCCCTCCCGACGTGTCTTTTTCAGCGGTCGGCTGTCTTCATGGAACTCGATGACGGTGACAGTAGGTGACTCGAGTGTCTCTTCCTCACCATCCTGGGGACGGTCAGCGAAAGGCCAATGAAGAGGAGGCTACATACCGCCTTGAGGCGCTTGGGTATACGGTAAGCTACCTCGAGGGAATCCCAGTACTCGAGAAGCTGATGGTTGAACGATTAGCATGCGCTCATTTTCCAGATGACGCAAACAAACCTTGAGCGCCAATGATCGCATACCCTCGTTTCCCGACTCTGCACAGGCTTGGACTGGTACTCGAATCTTGGAATCATCGACTTTGTTCCGCTGAATGAGGGGCCACTTAACCATGGCTTCGAGTGCCTAAAAGAATGGCCACCGAATGAATAGGACGAAGTTCGAAGAGGATGGGAAACACACGAGAATAGTGACCTCGACATCTTTAGCGTAGTCTTGGAGTATATTGGTCATCAGACTAAATCCACGCAGACGCATGATCTGACGTAGAGCTGCCTCGTTCTCCGTAATCTAGTTGTCATTCGAGTTAGTATATGCACAGATGCCCCAAAACGATGACGGAACGTACCCTTATTCGAGTGAGGAGCTTAGAAAGGACTTTCTTGCTTTGAGTCTGCCGGATCGCTTGTACTACCTTTGGAATGTCCTTTTCGACCAGCGGCCTGAGTTCAGGCTGAGGAGGAGCGTCAGAATACTAAAACAGGGCGACGATTTAAAAAGTACCATGTAATCCTCGTCAAGTTTCTTGCTCTTTCTCCTCTTATTTCCCTTTAGCCCCAGTTTCTCCACCTCATCGCTGATTCCTAGAGCTGCCAGACGAGATGTGGATTGGATCGCAGGGATCTGGGGAGAGGTGCTTACCTTCAATGTAGAGATCGTCCATGCCACCAATGTCTGTTTGCGTCTTACCGCCAAGGATACCCACACAGTTTGGTTCCCCACAATAACACGGTTGTGGGTCGTGGCTGGCGTATATACGTCACTCAGCGTGTCCCTAGAGTTTTAGGGCAATAAGCTTACCCGTAGCGATCCACGTTATAGTTAAACGTCAACTCCTCGTCCTTCTGGATCGGCCGATTTGCAAATATGCCCATCCGGACTCGCTCTCCGACCTGCCACTTGGCGACATAGCAGTTTGGACTGCAGCTATGGTTTGCGAAACGGCCAATACCACCCCTTTTGGTCGCATCGATGTACTAAGTCATGGGGGCGCATACAGGGTGAGCGAGATGCAAAAAAAGGAGGAAATGGGCGTACGCACCTCATCCTTTTGCAGCATCATGAAATAAAAGTGCTTGATGCCTTCTTCGGCATACTCGCGCATGCGCTTCATGAATGATGGATGGGAGACCACGTCACCAATGTATTCATAGATGAACGCATCCCTATGAGTTACATCGATAAGGCACTTCTAGACGAGATGCGTGTAGTGCGGACGCACTTGATAATATCAGAGGCAGCCCGCAACCCATAGCCCTTCCTTTCCGTTAGTACGATCTCGATGTTGGCGTATTCTTTACGTTGGAACCTAGGTCAACCGGATGAGGTGGAGAGGGGTTATGATAAGCGTCGTCACGACTGGTTGGATGAGAGGTGGACCCACCGTTGGTTCTGGCAGTGAGCTCGACAGCGACAGTCGTCCGGCAGACACTCGACCTGCGTGAGTCGATTGATACAATCTGAGCCCTGGCCACATGCATCGGAGGGGTCGTCCTCGCCTATGATTCCCAAGAGGCGCCCGAATCAGCAAGAAACAACCAGTTACTACGTATTCGAGACTACTACCAAGAGAGAAAGAGAGATCGACTGACCATGCTCGTAGACGCAATCACACGTCATGCTCTCGAGTGCCTCGCGCGACCGCCCGAGAGTGTTGTACTGGTAGTGGTTTTCGGACAGCTCGGTAAAGGTCGCTCTGGCCTCCCCCTCTGCGAGCGGGAGGTCACCTATCAGTTGGGGACCTTTGCGTCTAAGCTTGCCATTGGGGGGCACGGGGGTGCTTGATTCTGACTTTTCGCGCTTGGGGGGAGGAGGGGATGGCTCGGTCTTGACGGACAGTGTCTCGGGCGGGGGTTTGATGTCGTCGTCTTCGAGTTTGGGCTGCGGATCTTCTAGCTTGATGGCATGGGTCAGAACAGGACGGATGGCCAGGTTCTGATGCTGAGAAGGCGGCTCGGACATGGTGGAGCAGTAGGATGTTCGGTGAGAGAGTCGGCGACGAAACGAGTAAGAATACGACAACGCGCACGACGGCGACGCTAGCGACGTCGTCAGCACCGGGCACAAGACGCAAACAGAGCGACGGACACACTGACCTTGGGGTTGTGTGAAGTCTGGGTGGCCTACCGCGACGAGTGCGTCCGATTGGGTCTGCCAGCAACGTGAACGGCAATGTCGCCCACGACGACCTCGAAAAAGCGCAAGCGCGACGACAACGAGGCCAAGGTCTCCTTGATGCTCTCTGACCAGCTGGGTTCGCAGCTGGGCCCTGTCCTGGGTGAGTGTCAACAACAATAACCCTCCTTGTGGTCGTCCACAATTGAAGAAAAAAATACAGCCAGCTTTCCTGCTGTCCACCCGCTCGAGTCTACCCCATTCAACTGCTACCGGACCGCCTGTGCACCTGCCGACGGAGACACCCACTTTGCGGCCCTGCCCACGCTGATCGCGGGGGAGACCCTTGCCGTCGACTTTTTCTCGTCCCCGGAAAGCCGAGGTGCCTCTGCTGGATCGAGGTGCGTCTCCAGGTCATTCGTCCGCGTTTTCGTCTCATGTCTGCATAGATATTTCGTTGCGGTGCACGATAAGCGCACTAAGTCGACGACGATCCGTGAGGCTCCTCTCCATCTCCTCACCCACCAGGTCAAGGCGCTCAAGTCTCTCCAGCCCGCAGCCGTCTCTGCCCTGGAGCGCCTCGAAGCGCGCGCTGCTCTAGGCGAGTCCTTTGGTACCAAAAAGGCCAAGCAGACCATCAGGGCACAAGAGCGGAACAAGGTGGATGTATCCGCCATGGCCACCGTCGCAGACCATCTACAGGAGCGCATTCGCCGGAACACGCAGACTTTGCTTTCCAGGGGTACGTCTTCACTGTCGCATGGCGACGACGAGACATCGTGACCGGTTCAACAGCGGAGGCGCAAGCAGCAGCCGACAGTGCGCGCCTGGTCCCTGCGTATAACCGAGACGCCAAGGTCCCGTCCGAAATCTATCCCCTGCACAACATCATCCCAGAAGCAGAATGGAAGACCCTGTCTCCCTCAATGATCATCCAAGCCGATTCGGACAGCGAACGGGTAGCTCTCCTAACATATCGTCGCTCCGTCTGGGTTAATCATCACCTCCATCTCGGTTGTTCTTCACCTTCTCCGAGTAGGACCCACATGTGAGTCGCCCTCGCCCCTCTGCACGTCAGTCATGGCCCACTGACATGCCCCACGTCACGGTCAGTAAGATTCTCATGTACATTTCCATCATGATGTCTTTCCGAAACCTCACCATTCGTAAATTTGACAAGTCAACCATCTATGAAAAACTTTCCGCTGTTCCTTCCATCATCCTCGATGGCCTCATGTCGAGATTCACGGAGACCCCAAGAGGCTCAACGGAGCAAGTTTCTTCGACTTGAGACCCGTTGCTCAATTCTACTGACATATGCTCTCTAGCCCACAATCGACGTCTCGTAAAGAGACGTTGTTGCTCACACACATGTTTGCACTCTGTCTCCGTGTCGACGACTATGCGACGGACACAACGCTCATCGCCAAGGATCTCAGTACCAAAGTCGCCACGTGCGTCTGGGTTTCATTCCAGTACATCCTTTCCCCTGACGTTCCGCCTAGGATCAACATGCTATTCAAGTCGCTCGGGTGCAAGATCACCAAGCTAGCCATGAATGAGCTCAGGCGGCTTGGTCTGCCTGATGCTGCAGGAGAAAACAAGCGCGCCGTGCTGAACATACCGTTGGAGTTCCCTAAGCCACGAGTCAAGAGACGTGCATGAGGAACGGTGCGGAGCAACAAGCGTCATGTTTTGTCCATTTTCTGATAGGACCGCCGTAAGGGGTAGCTTATGGCATTTTTGTGCGCACGATCGCATTGGTGGATAATTAAAAGTATAAATATAGTCTGAGAGTTGAATTTATCATTTGCATCATCGATTCCCCAGACAGGCTCGGGGTGGGTGTCTGAGTAGATGAGATTGGAAGACCATCGCACGCACAGCTCATGGCTTGTTCTTTGGGTAGGCCCTGGGCGTGAGGGGTGGTTTGCAATACCATTTTGCTAAGAGTCCATTTATGGCACAGTTGATTCTCATATATTGAATATCTGGCGAAACCCAAACCATCTCATAGCATATACCTGTTTGTATTTCCCATGTTGGTATGTAGTGATACTGTATGATGCCCATAACCCATACCTCTTTAGTATCACACATTTTACACCATAACCCATACTTGCAAATTGTTGTAACAAATGTTACACAGTTAATCTAGATGAAACCCAAGGTTATAGATATGGAATAGGGATTAGCTAAGAGATTGCCAAGTACATGTGGCCTTAGCTAAGGGTTAGCTATGACATAAGTGCTAACTCCATATAGGGTTATACCCTAAGACCAGAAGCATACCCACAGACATAATATGGATTATAATAAGTGCCAATACCTTTGTATCTTGACTAAGTGTCTATGACTATAGATATAGTGAGCTCAAAAACCATTGCAATGTTTGCTTTATTTGCAATGCATGGCATATTGTAGCAGTCACTACATGACCATGGCAACAGCTGAAGCCTACACCTGTTGCTATACAGCTTAGGTCTAAGCTCACACTAGTCTGACTTAAGAGAACAGTGAATGAAGTGGAATGCGACAAGACTGAACTGAGTCTTGTGCCATGGATTGCATGGATTTATATACATCTATCTACAGTGCACGGACCACCTTAGGGCTGGCACTATGTTTATATAAAGAATACAAGGATGTACATATGTGGTCATATTGCATACATCATAGAATGTTCTAGAAAGAATGATGTCATAGCTTTAGGCTTTGCACAGCAAGGCTTATCTAATGGGTCTAGGTGCTTACGTAAGGAATGTTGTGTAATATGAGTCAGTATCCATGTCACGTGACTGTGAGGTCAACCCTAACCATCGTATGGCTAAGTCAAAGTTATGTATTTGCTAAGTAGAAAAGTAGTGAAAAAGACATGTTTTTAACAACAGCCATGCTTGCAGAGTAGTTGCAGAGTCTTATGTCAGAGAGCTGACCTGATGGTCCAATAGATCAGCCATGAGGCAACAGGTCTAGGTAGACTATTGCTATATATAGCCTGGTCTGTGCACCAGTAGAATACCTATAAGTAGTACCTGCAATTGCCCATGCTAGCTCCTCAGCTTAGCATATTGGGTTAGTGGCCTAGTGAACTCTCAGTACTGCACACAGTAGTGGCCCAGCTGTAAGTCCTCTAGTGAGGCATTCAAGTGGTGTTACATTTCCCTCATAACCCCTGTTTCTTTCCTTTGAAACCCAGCTTATGTCGCCTATCTCTGCTGTTACAATTTACACTTCCTCGTACACTTATTTCCTTTTTTGGTGATGACTCCCACACAGTTACACTTCCCTTCCACTTGCTCGTCATCACCATTTCTCCCTTATTTTTGGTCCGTTTCACTCTCTGTTTCACCTGTTCACTCATATGGCATCACTCTTGTGTATTCTTGCGCCATATGACGCCTTACGAGTCATCCTGACTCATATTTCATATTCTTTGACATATGACTCATTCTGCTGTCATATGGATGTTCCTCCTGACAGCGCTTACCTGACCGCATCCTGCTTCAGGTATACTTAGCCTCCTTTTCTCTCGCACTATCTCAGTACCCTCTACCCTGACAGCTGCCCATTAGGGGTAACACCTTGTTTCACCCCTGTCTATATAAACCATATGATAGCATAGAAACTCCTCACATTTAGTCTACCTCACAACTAGCACAGTTCCTGTACTAGCTGCTGAATCCCTAAACCCATTCCTTGCTCATCTTCCTCGTGCTTGGTTTTAGACGCAATCCTTGCAAGTGCAAGCCTTGTCCCAGGAAGATTCACCTTACTGCATGTCGCATGTAAGTCACCACTCTACGCTTCGGGTTCACATCTTGCAGGAGCTGTCTCTGAGGTTCTATGTGCATTCCTACCCAGACCATGTGTAACATCTGCTGGCTCTAGTCACCATAAGCCCCGTTTCTATTCTCTTTTCAGTTATGACTTATATCTCCTAGTCCACCATTGCTCTAGTTGCTATAAGTCCTTTGTCACTCTTTCTACCTGACCTAGTAAGAGTTCTCTTTTATGATCCCTAGTTCCTTACCTAGTGATCCCTCCCCTCCTTATCACTTCTCTTCATCACCTTCTTTTGTACTAGGTCTAGTTCTGTCAGCTCTAGTACTCTTTCCTTTCACATAACCCTACACTAGCATAGGAACTCCTCACATTTAGTCTACCTCACAACTAGCACAGTTCCTGTACTAGCTGCTGAATCTCTAAACCCATTCCTTGCTCGTCTTCCTCATGCTTGATCTTAGACACAATCCTTGCAAGTGCAAGCCTTGTCCCAGGAAGATTCACCTTACTGTGTACCACATGTAAGTTGCCACTCTATGCTCCAGGTTCACACCTTGCAGGAGCTGTCTCTGAGGTTCTACATGTATTTCTACCCAGACCATGCATAACAAAAGACTAAACATCTCCTCCAACTGGCTAGTGTCTATTACATCATACCCTTGAAGTACCTTTGATAAATTGCACCCACCATTTCTCCGAGAAGACTGCCTTCTCTGAATTTCTGGAGCTTTTGAAGATGTCCAGCTACTTCTTCAAAAGATACCTCTAGCAGACCCTCTTTTCCTAGTGAAGAGTCCACTACCTCTGATTTGCCTCTTTCTGGCCTTGTCACCCAGGAACGCTTTGAACACTTATCTCATGAGCTCTTGAACCAGCTGAGTGTGCAGCTGTCCATTCTGTAATGATTCCACGGCTTAGTCAGCTTTCGCATCACGTGACCGTGTCACTTTCTTGCCTAAGCTCTGTATAGCTTCAGACTTTAAAATGACTTAGTTCCTCACAAGAGTACTGGATCTACCAGTGTAAGCTAAGATCATATTACATAATTCCTTTGTAGCTTGAGTCATCGCTCAGGAATTCCACCATTTTATTTAATTAGTACTAATGGGGATATGCCTCATGTAGTTCATTTCCGTGCTGTGCACACCTTTGTAGAAGTCACATAGCTTCTTTTCATTTCCACCTCGCCACCTCCTATCAAAAGCTTGGCTCTAACCTCATTACATCCGGCAGCTTCTCTTCCATTTGATGCACAGCCTAGATAACAGGGAAACCTTAGATAGCAGAACTTAACCTAGTTAGTGCACAGCCATTGCTGCTTTTAGGTATAGTAGTAGTAGTAAGTGCCAGCCCTAAGCTGGTCCATGCACAAGTGTCAGTAGTATATAGTCTGCAATGCAACAAGCCCAAGAACTCCAGACTAGTTCTTGTGGTATTCCAGCCTCATCACTTCTATTCTCATAAACTAGTATCTGTGGGCTTGAAGCTAGACACCGTATGGTAAAGGCTAAGAGCTTCACATTCCATGAGTCCCCACTCCACCATCACCTACTCCAGTTGCTCATCACCTACTCTTCTCCATTCTCACTCGCCCATCATCCCCTATTCCCATTATGAATGTGAAGCCCACTGAACTTCATCTCAGTTCCTCTGGATTTTTTGACAGATCTTATAAGTCAGCCATCTCCTGGATCACAGCCATCTCTGCCTACCTAGTTATCAACAATGAAGTTTACAACTCGGACCCTAAGTGCATCAGCTACACCCTGTCCCTCATGGACAAAGGATTAATCAAGAGCTGGGCCCACACCTTTTGTCTTTCCAAGATGAATGGTACTACATTCAACTTTGGCACCTGGGCCGAGTTCTATGCTGCCTTTGAAGCACAGTTCAAGCATGTAGACTCTACTGGAGATGCTATTACCTGGCTGTCTACCCAGAAGATCCACAAATCCCACAATGGAACCTTGACTCCCCCTCTTGGAGATTACATTGCCTCGTTCCAAGGCAAGGTTGCAGTCGCACAACTTCAGAATGATGATGTCCTCATCAACTGGTTTGCCACTGGCCTTCCTTCCTCCATTAGCTCTTGTATCTTCACCATGAACTCTGTCCTCAAGATGATAGCTGAGTGATATAAAGCTGCCCACTCCATGTACCAGAACAACCTATGCAGCTTGGAGGTGACCACTTGCCACCAAGGAACCTTTCAACCCTCAACATGAGCCCCCTTCCACTACCGGGAGTTTAAAGACCCCAATGTGATGGAAGTTGATGCTATATGCATTCCCATGAAACTCAGCCCCAAGGAGAGAACCTGCTATATTAGAGAAGATTGCTGCTTTTGTTGCAGACAGAGAGGACATAGGAATACCAAATGCTTGACCTTTACTTCTCCCATGACCTCTTCTTTGAACCCCTCTACAACCCCAAAAAAGGTCAGAACCACTAAGAAAACCCCTATTTCCTGGTTGAAAGAAATAGACAAAGAAGACTCAGATGAAGAAGCGCCAAAGAAGACCTCAACTGTAGGACATGTGGATTTTTAGAAAGGAGAGCATCTTCGATGCATGTTTCTCCCTCTCTCTTGAAGTGTACTATCTCTGTAAAACTAGGAAAGTCAATGAAAATCCCTGTTCAACTCCTGGTTCCCTTGTACACTATGAAAGTTGTCAACACTCATGCCCTTGTAGACTCTGGAGCTCAAATATCTTGTATCGACTGGGAGTTTTCTCAGAAAAACAAACTACCCTACTTTCACCTAGCAGAACCTTTCGACACCAAGAATGTAGATACCACTAGGAATAAAGGAGGAACCATCTGCTTCTCTACTACTCTGTTTGTCAACATCAATGGAATAACCCATGAAGTAGAGTTCTTCCTTATGAACTGTGGCCACAAGAATGTCATTCTTGGTCTCCTGTGGTTACTGAAAGCCAACCCCACCATCAACTGGGCTGAAAGAACCCTCACTATTGAAGAATCCACAGACCAGTCAAAGAAACTATTCGAGCTCTTCACTAGTGATGAAAAGTGAGTGAACCTACTCTTTGAAGCTGGCAAATGCCTGCCACCCAGCATCAAGTGTGTAGACTCCACCTTGGACGCTCACCTCCTTGACTTCCTTTACCATGAGCTGATGGAGACAACCCTCAAACATGAAGGCTTGGCTAACAACTTCACCACCAATCAATGCACTCGAACACTATCTTGGACTATATGCACCAGATGTTGCTATATTCCATGCCACTCCACTATTGGGAAACTTACCACTGCAACTCAACTAGCCATTGAGTCCACTCTTTCAAAGTTCAAGACCACTCTCCCAGATGAATATAAAGACTTTGAAAACATCTTTTCCAAGGAATCCACCAATCACATTCCTCTGATCCAATCTTACAACCACAAGATTAACCTTGACAACACCTTTAAACCTAAGATCAGCAAGATTTACCCACTCAGCACCAAGGAATGCAAAGCCACCAAAAACTTTCTTGATGAAAACCTTAAAAATGGAAAGATCCGACCATCTAACTCCCCTCAAGCTTTGCCCTTCTTTTTCGTCAATAAGAAGGATGGGAAGCTTCACCCCTGCCAAGACTATTGGTACCTTAATGAACATACTATCCGCAATGCTTACCTGCTCCCACTTGTATCAGATCTTATTGATAAACTTCATGAAGCCAAGGTGTTCACTAAGTTTGATATTAGATGGGGTTATAACAACATATGAATTAAAGACAGTCACCAATGGAAAGCCGCTTTTATCACCCACCAAGGTCTCTTCGAACCCACAGTGATGTTCTTTGGACTTATGAACTCACCCACCACTTTCCAAAGATTCATGAATGAATCTTTCCATGATCTCATTGCTGAAGAATGGCTCATCATTTATATAGATGACCTCCTGATCTTCTCCCTTGATGAGGAAACCCACAGAAAATACACCTGACAAGTACTTCAAAGAATAAGAGAGCTAGACCTTTATCTCTACCTTGAAAAATGCAACTTCGCCACCTCAGAAGTAGAATATCTAGGGATGATTGTACAACCAGGAGAACTCACTATGGATCCAGTAAAACTTGAAGGAATCTCCTCCTGGCCTACCCCTACCACCATTCATGAAGTTCGCTCATTTCTCAGCTTTGCCAACTTCTATCGAAAGTTCATCCCCAACTATTCAACACTAGCTTGTCCCCTCCTAGATTTTACTCAGAAAAACCACCCTTGGGCTTGGACCAATGCCCAAGAGACCGCTTTCAACACTCTTAAGCACACCTTCCTCACTTGCCCTGTTCTTCAGCTTCCTGACCTTCAAAGATCTTTTGCCATTTCCACTGATGCCTTCCAGGATGCCACTGGTGGGGTCCTTTTACAAACCAATGCCAACAGAGAGTGGCACCCCTGCTCCTATCTTTCCCAATCATTTTCCCTGGCAGAGCAAAACTATGATATCTACAACTGGGAACTTCTTGCTGTTATCCACACCCTCAAAGCATGGCACCACTACTTACATGGATCCCCTCATTCTATCCAGGTCTTCATTGATTACAAAAACCTAACCTACTTCTGCCAACCACAGAACTTTAATTGATGACAAGCCCATTGGCTTCTCAACCTGGCTGACTTTGACCTTCGAATGATCCATATCCCTGGATGGCTCTTAGCCACACTGGATGCATTGTCATGACAATCCAATCATACTAATCCCTATGGTATTGACAACATGGGTATAACACTCCTTCCTCCCTCGATTTTCATCAACCTGATAGATGTCAAATTGATGAAAAAGATCTCCTAATCATCGTTCTCTGACCCTCTCATCCTGGATTATCTTCAGTCCCTTGACAGCACTTCCCCCACTTTCTTATGCTCTCACCTTTCCCAGTGGTCCTTCCAGGAGGGTATCCTCTTACATAACCAACAAATCTATGCACCCCCTGCATTGCAACCTGAACTCCTATCCCTTTTCCACAACCACCTGATAGCTGGTCATCCCAGTGTCCTGAAAACCCAGCAACTCCTCTCTGCTCATTATTGATGGCCCAGACTTGCCCAGTCCATCAACTCATATGTTGCCAGTTGTGCGACCTGTTAACAGAACAAGGCAATTACACACTCTATAACCCCTCCACTCTTGCCTATCCACTCTACTGTCACCTGTCCTTTCCAACAGATCTCCATTGACTTTACCACAGATCTCCCATTATCACAATCTTTTGATTCTATCATGGTCATGGTCAACCATGGGCTCTTGAAGGGGGTAATTTTATGCCCTACAAAGAAATCCATTGATTCCGAAGGACTTGCCACACTCTTTTTGCACAAGGTCTACTCCAGATTTAGCCTATTTGACAAGGTGATATCCAACTGAGGCCCCCAGTTCGCATCCTGCTTTACCAAGGAACTTGGAAAATTGTTGCAGTATGACATATCTCTCTCCACCACATACCACCCTCAATCCAATAGAGAGATGGAACGATTTAACCAAGAACTTGAGATCTACCTTCATATCTTCTGTGGAAACAAACCCACAACCTGGGCCACTCACCTACCCCTTGCTGAATTCACTCATAATCGTCAACTCCACTCCATTACTGGCAAGTCCCCCTTCTCTTTGATCATGGGATATGAACCCCATGCACTTCCAATCATTTTCCAAGAAACCCCTCTCCCTGCTGTGAAATCCCACTTGAAAAACCTGACCTAGGTTCAGGAAGAAGTGCTAGCTGCTCACGATCTTGCCTGACATGCTATGGCAAAACGATTCCTAAAACTCTTTACCCTATTTCAAAAAGGTAACAAGGTCTGGCTTGAGGCTCAGAACCTCCAACAACAAGTCCCTTGTTTGAAATTGGCCGCAAAACGTGAAGGCCCATTTGAAATTGTCAAAGTGCTGTTACCTCTGACATATCAGCTGTGCCTCCCTAAAATCTGGAAGATCCACCCTATGTTTCATGCCTCACTCCTCCTCCCCTATCGTGAAACAGATGTCCATGGCCTGAATTTCAAATGACCACCTCCTGACCTGATTCAAGGACAAGAGGAATATGAAATTGAATGCATACTCTGATATTGTGGGACTCCTGCCAGATGGAGTTCCTTGTATGATGGAAAGGATACATGCTAGAGGAAGATTCCTGGAAACCTGAGAAAAATCTAAGCCATGCTCAGGCCCTCCTTAACAACTATAAAGATACCCACTCCCTTCTCAGACGATAGTGAACAACCCCTTTACACTCAGAACTGTGATGGCCATCAAACAACCCACTGCTACTCATCCCACCACTCAATCACCCACTCCTCAACCTCTCCCACCATTGCTGACAGGAGTCAACACCTCTGGAACAACTTCTCCTCTCATTACCACCTCTTCCAGTGGCCCAGTGGGCTCATCCAGTGCCCTGGGTGCAAGCCACACATGTGGTCCAGCAAGCATGACTCCTGCCCTCGCTCCGCCACTTATTCCTCTAGCTCAGTGGATGCTCACTCACTCTGAGCATTGGCCTTACTCCTGTACTTGCTATTGCTGAAGCTTCACTGCATTCTGGGTTCTCCACCACTACCCTTAAAAGCTGTCTCGGGTATCCAGCTGTCCCATTGTCCAAAGCTGTTGAATGTCTACGATTGAGAAATCCGCTTCCCCTCTACCCTGGCCATCTTCTCATATCCTCACCTTTGCCATTTCCAATTCCTGAGTCATACCTTCCTTTAAATGGCTCTACCCTTTACCCTGGCTCCACTGCTGCACATCTGCCAGATCCTCCACTCGTTCCCACTCCCCATTCTCTTATCTCTATGAAAATACCCTAGAGTATTGCATTCAACTCAACAGTTGAAGTATGTGGCCTTTGCAGGTGCTACAGGCATAGAAAGGGGATAATGTTACATTTCTCTTGTAACCCCTGTTTCTTTCCTTTGAAACCCAGCTTATGTTGCCTATCTCTGCTGGCTCTAGTTACCATAAGCCCCATTTCTATTCTCTTTTCAGTTATGACTTATATCTCCTAGTCCACTGTTGCCCTAGTCACTATAAGTCCTTTGTCACTCTTTCTACCTGACCTAGTAAGAGTTCTCTTTCATGATCCCTAGTTCCTTACCTAGTGATCCCTCCCCTCCTTATCACTTCTCTTCATCACCTTCTTTTGTACTAGGTCTAGTTCTATCAGCTCTAGTACCCTTTCCTTTCACATAACCCTATGCTAGCATAGGAACTCTTCACATTTAGTCTACCTCACAACTAGCACAGTTCCTACACTAGCTGCTGAATCCCTAAACCCATTCCTTGCTTGTCTTTCTCATGCTTGATCTTAGATGCAATCCTTGCAAGTGCAAGCCTTGTCCCAGGAAGATTCATCTTACTGCATACCACATGTAAGTCACCACTCTATGCTCTGGGTTCACACCTTGCAGGAGCTGTCTCCAAGGTTCTACGCATGTTCCTACCCAGACCACATGTAACAAGTGGCAGGTGATACAATGCTCTGCCTAGTGGCTAGTCCATTACACATATACTGCCAACACCCGTGGGAATTCCGCTTAGTGTTGGTGAGACTAAATATAGTACTTGCCATTGGCTATCGGACGGTTCATGAATCATGTGATTTGGTCCAAATCTCACAGAGATATGGCCTTTATGTTACGATTTACACTTTCCCGTACACTTATTTCCTTTTTTGGCGATGACTCCCACACAGTTACACTTCCATTCCACTTGCTCGTCATCACCATTTCTCCCTCATTTCCAGTCCATTTCACTTTCCGTTTCACCCATTCACTCATATGGCATCACTCTTGTGTATTCTTGTGCCATATGACACCTTACAAGTCATCCTGACTCATATTTCATATTCTTTGACATACGACTCGTTCCGCTATCATACAGACGTTCCTCCTGACAGCACCTACCTGACCGCACCTTGCTTCAGGTATACTTAGTCTCCTTTTCTCTCATGCTGTCTCGATACCCTTTACCCAGACAGCTGCCCATTAGGGGTAATACCTTGTTTCACCCCTGTCTATATAAACCATATGATAGCATAGGAACTCCTCATGTTTAGTCTACCTCACAACTAGCACAGTTCCTGTACTAGCTGCTGAATCCCTAAACCCATTCCTTGCTCATCTTCCTTGTGCTTGGTCTCAGATGCAATCCTTGCAAGTGCAAGCCTTGTTACAGGAAGATTCACCTTACCACATGTCATGTGTAAGTCACCACTCTACACTCCGGGTTCACACCTTGCAGGAGCTGTCTCCAAGGTTCTATGTGCATTCCTACCTGGACCACGCGTAACAAAAGATTAAACATCTCCTCTGACTGGCTAGTATCTACTATGCCGTATCTTTGAACACCCTTGATAAATCACACCCACCATTCCCCCGAGAAGACCGCCTTCTCCGAATCTCTGGAGCTTTCAAAGACATCCATCTACTTCTCCAGAAGATACCTCTAGCAGACCCTCTTCCTCTAGCAAAGAGTCCACTACCTCCAATTCGCCTCTTCCTGGCCTTGCCACCCAGGAATGCTCTGAACTAGTATCTCATGAGCTCTCGAACCAACTGAGCATGCAGTTGTCCATTTCACGAGTCCCCACTCCACCATTGCTCACTTCAGTTGCTTGTCACCCTATCTTTTTCTTGCCCACTTGACCATCGTCCTCTATTCCCACCATGACTGCAAAACCCACTGAACTCCACCTTGGTTCCCCCAGATCTTTTGACAGCTCTTATGAGTCAGCTATTCCCTGGATCACCGCTGTCTCCACCTACCTCGTTATCAACAACAAAGTCTACAACTCAGACCCTAAATGCATTGGCTATGCCCTGTCCCTCATGGACAAAGGATCGGCCAAGAGCTGGGCCCACACCTTCCACCTTTCCAAGATGAACAGGACTACGTTCAACTTTGGCACTTGGGCCGAGTTCTATGCTGCCTTTGAAGTGCAGTTCAAACATGTAGACTCTACTGGAGATGCCATCACCTGGCTGTCCACTCAAAAGATCCACAAATCACATAATGGAACCTTGACCCCATCTCTTGGAGATTACATTGCCTCATTCCAAGGCAAGGTCACAGTTGCTCAATTTCAGAACAACGATGTCCTCATTAACTGGTTTGCTACTGGCCTCCCTCCCTCCATTAGCTCTCGCATCTTCACCATGAACCCTGTCCCCAAAACGATAGCTGAATGGTATAAAGCTGCTCATTTGATGTATCAGAACAATCTACACAGCTTAGAGGTTGCCACACACCACCAAGGAATCTTTAAACCTTTGACACGAGCCCCCTCCCACTACTGGGAGTTTAAAGATCCCAATGCAATGGAAGTTGACACTATACACGTTCCCACTAAGCTTAACTCCAAGAAGAGAACCCATTGTATCAGAGAAGGTCGCTGCTTTCGATACAGGCAGAAAGGACACAGGAATATGGAATGCCCGATCTTCATCTTCTCTATGACCTCTCCTCCGAACCACTCTATGACCCCTAAAAAGGTCAGAACCACTAAGAAGATCCCCATTCCCCAGTTGGAAGAGATAGATGAAGAAGACTCAGATGAAGAAGTGCCAAAGAAGACCCCAACCATAGGATGTGTGGATTTTTAGAAAGGAGAGTATTCTCGACGCATGTTTCTCCATCTCTCTCGAAGTGTACTACCTCTGTAAAACTAGGAAAGTCAATGTGAATCCCTGTTCAACTCCTAGTTCCCTCGTACACCATGAAAGTCGTCAACACTCGCGCCCTTGTAGACTCTGGAGCTCAAATCTCATGCATTGACTGGGAGTTTGCTCAGAAAAACAAACTACCCTACTCTTGCCTTGCCGAACCTTTCGATACCAAGAACGTAGACACCACACAGAACAAAGGAGGAACTATCCGCTTCTCTACTACTCTGTTTGTCAACATCAACAGAATTACCCATGAAGTAGAGTTCTTTCTCATGAACTGTGGTCATGAGAACATCATTCTTGGTCTCCCATGGCTACTAAAGGCCAACCCCACTATCAACTGGGCTGAGAGGACCCTCACCGTTGAAGAATCCATGGACCAGTCAAAGAAACTGTTTGAGCTCTTCACCACTGATGAAAAGCGAGTGAATCTACTCTTTGAAGCTGGCAAATGCCCGCCACCCAGCGTCAAGCACATAGACTCCGCCTTGGATGCTCACCTCCTTGACTTCCTCCATCACGAACCAATGGAGACGACCCTCGAATGTGAAGGTTTGGCCAATGACTTCACCACCAATCAATGCACACAAACACTATCTAGGACTATATGTGCCAGATGTTGCTATATTCCATGCCACTCTACTATTGGGAAACTTACCACTGCTACTCAACTAGCCATTGAGTCTACTCCCTTGAAACCAAAGACCACTCTCCCAGATGAATACAAAGACTTTGAAGATATCTTCTTCAAGGAATCCACCGATCACATTCCTCTGACCCGATCTTATGACCATGAGATTAACCTCAACAACACTTTCAAACCTAAGATCGGCAAGATTTACCCACTTAGCACCGAGGAACGCAAAGCCACTGAAGACTTCCTTGATGAAAACCTTAAAAATGGAAAGATCTGACCATCAAACTCCCCTCAAGCTTCGCCCTTCTTTTTTGTCAATAAAAAGGATGGGAAACTTCGCCCCTGCCAAGACTATTGGTACCTTAATGAACACACTATCCACGATGCTTACCTGCTTCCACTTGTGTCAGATCTCATCAACAAACTTTGCGAAGCCAAGGTATTCACTAAGTTCAACATTAGATGGGGCTACAACAACATATGAATTAAAGATAGTCACCAATGGAAAGCTGCCTTTATTATCCACAAGGGTCTCTTTGAACCCACTGTGATGTTCTTTGGACTTATAAACTCACCAGCTACTTTCCAAAGGTTTATGAATAAATCTTTCCATGATCTTATTGCTGAAGGATGGCTCATTATCTACATGGATGACCTCCTAATCTTCTCCCCTGATGAGGAAACCCACAGAGAACATATCCAATGAGTACTTCAAAGGATGAGAGAGCTAGACCTCCACCTTTGCCTTGAAAAATGCAACTTCGCCACCTCAGAAGTCAAATATCTGGGGATGATCGTATGACCAGGAGAACTTGCTATGGATCCAGTAAAACTTGATGGGATCTCCTCCTGGCTCACTTCCACCACTGTTCACGAAGTTTGCTCTTTTCTCGGCTTTGCCAACTTCTATCGAAAGTTCATCCCAAACTATTCAATGCTAGCTCAACCTCTTTTAGACCTTACTCAGAAGAACCATCCTTGGGCATGGACTGATGCCCAAGAATCCGCCTTCCACACTCTCAAGAACACTTTCCTCACCTGACCTGTCCTTCAGCTCCCCAACCTTCAAAGACCTTTCACTATCTCTACCAATACCTTCTGGGATGCCACTGGCGGGGTCCTTTTACAAACCAATGCCAATGGAGAGTGGCACCCCTGTTCATACCTTTTCCAATCCTGTTTCCCAGCAGAGCAAAACTATGACATCTATGACCGGGAGTTACTTGCTGTCATTCACGCCCTTAAGATATGGCACCACTATTTATATGGATTCCCTCATTCTGTCCAGGTCTTTACTGATCACAAGAATTTAACCTACTTCTGACAACCCCAGAACCTTAATCACAGACAAGCCTGCTGGCTTCTTGACCTGGCCGACTTCGACCTCAGAATGATCCATATCCCCAGACAACTTCTCACTGCCCTGGACACCCTGTCACAATGACCTGACCATACCGACCCCCATGACACTGATAACATGGGAGTAACTCTTCTTCCCCCCTCTATCTTCATCAACCTCATCGATGCCAAATTGACAAAGAAGATATCACAATCATCATCCTCTGACCCCCTCATCCTGGACTTGTTGAAAACACGTCTTTTTCCACTACTTTTCTACTTAGCATCACATAACTTTCTATTTAGCCATACAATGGTTAGGGTTGACCTCATGGTCACGTGACATGGATACTGACTCGTATTACACAACATTCCTTACATAAGCATCTAGACCCCTTAGATAAGCCTTGCTGTGCAAGCCTAGACCTATGACATCATTCTTTCTAGAACATTCTATGACATATGCAATATGCCTTTATATGTACTTCTTTGTATTCTTTATATAGACATAGTGCCAGCCCTAAGGT
>JBBPKE010000452.1:3982-19037 GCA_038089095.1 Tylopilus orsonianus | reverse complement strand
CAACGGTCACGAGGAGCAGATGCTTCTACGAGTCAAAACCGAGAAAAGAAAAACAGGAAAAAAAAAATGCAACGTCATTGTAAACATCGTCCACATATCCAGACACCGAGCTCGCTGCTTCAAACGGCTCAGCCAACGGACGCAGGCGACGCAACCGCCGGTATCACATCCAAAAGCGCCCGCAACTCCCGTATACACGCGTGACACCGCACATGCACCTCCTTGGCATTCTCCAACAACGGCTTGATATTTTCCGGCGTCATCGACAGCTTGATCTCGGGCACCCCGTGTACATTCTCGAGTGGTTGCGGCGGCGCACTCCGTACAGACCCCGTTTGCGCATTGATACTGCTTCCTGGCATACCCACGCCCCTCGAAGGTGGTCGATGCGACGTGCTCGTTCGGGGCAACGACACCCGATTCTTGGCCTTGGCTTCCGATCGATCATCCCGCTCCCCGTCCTCGACTTCTTCCACGTTCGACAACCGCGTTGATCGCATTGGCCGAATCGACCGCGGCGACGCCTCCACCTCCATTCTCAACACCTGCGACGCGTCCGGCCCACGGCGCGGCGTCACCGGTCGATGGGTCCCTCCAGGAGCCTTTCCCGGGGGGTGATGACGATGTAGCTGTGGAGAATGCTCCGAAAGGAAGGGCAACGCCAGTCCCTTGCGCCCCTTGATCGTCGCCGTCCCATCGGCCCCCAACGTCCGTGCCGCACCGTCCAAATCGATCGCCGACTCGATCCTGTCCCAGTCTTCCTCTTCCCCCGTCGTGTTGCTCCCCCGACTCACGCTCCGCACGTCGCTCCGACTGTCTTGCGACGACTCCCCTGCAGAAGACGTCGCACCCTTGTGTTTTTGTCCGAGTCTGAAGATCGACGCGAGCGACGGACGTCGCGGGGAGGACTTGTGCGTCAGAGGTGGTCCACCATACGGAGAGTTCACCGGTGTGTCCTTGGTCGATCGCACTGACTCCAGTCCAGCGCTCGTTTGCTGTACTCTGTGCGCACCTCCCGCCGCAAGTTGGCCGTGCGGATAGTGATGCGAATAATGCGACGAATTGGTGCTCAGCGAGGCAGTCGATGCAGCTGGGGGCGCAGGCGCGCTCGTCCCCATCTGCTCTGAATGACTCCACTTTAACATCCTCAGCATGTCCCTCAGCCCCGTCAGCCCCATCCGACCGCCACGCCGCTTCTTCTTCGCCGCTTCTCCCTGTTCAGCCCCGCGAAGATCGGATTCTTCAGAAGGCAACGTGATTGTGCTGCTCATCCCATCGCCCCATCGCCAATTCCGGTTCACGTGCTCCTCCACCAAAGGAACGTCATCGGGCGGTAGCTCCCCACTGACGAGCATGTCCCGCAGTAACACAAGCTGTCGTTGACTGAGATCATGCCGACCTGTTGACGCGCGCCACGACGTATCGGGAGGCCCAGACGTCGTCGAGGACCCTGTTGTGTCATTCGTGAGTACGACAGAATGTGGCTTGGACTCTTCACCCGAAAGCGTTATCGCTCTCTCTCGATTCTTCCGCAGATCCAACTCGGCTTGCATAGACATTGCCGAAAGGTTCGAAGTCGGTCCGGACGCGGGAGGGGAAGCTGGAATAGGCGCACCGCCACCGAGCTCGATGAGTAATTCGGCGCATTCCCAAGAAATTTTGTACTTGACGGTGATGGTATGGAGCGTAGCGGCGATTTGGTTATGTTCCGGAAAAGGAGTCGGTGCGTTTGGAGAAGTGTTGGAAGGAGACGTATTGGAGCGTAGCCGGGAACGCGGACGAATGAGGCTGAACAGGTTGGGCGACGTGGCACGTGACGGAGGCGTATTCTCGAGGAATGCTTGCACCTGGGCAAGCAGGCCATAGTAACTCGATTGTAGATCCTTTAATCCTATAAAGATATGAGTACCAAGCCAGACACTTCCCAGGGGGCGTGACGGAGCACTCACTGTCAATGCTAATTGCAAATTCGCGAACCAAACCCAAGTCCCTCTTCAAGCCAATCTGCGCCTGACTGATCCTTGCAGGGATCTTGAGATCACCCAACGAATTTCGTCTTGGTACAGATGCCATTAAAGGGACCGGATTTGGGGATTGTGTAGTGCGACCCAATGATGCCGACTGCGGCGACGAGGGCGTTTTTGGCGTTGCTCTACTCGATGTCACTGGAGATGTCGAGGGAACTATCGGAGCCATGGTGACGGAAGCAGGGGCACTAGTCGAAGGTACCATAGGTTCCATGCCATTGCCAATGTTCAGCGCTATCGAATGGGCTGCAGATACCCCGTTGATTTTCCGAGGTGGGGATGGAGGATGGAGCTCAATCGGGGGTAACAGATCAGGTGTACGCGCTTGCGGCTGCGATTCCATCCTCGCATCTCCATCCACATCCTGCTCTCGACCTTCGTCTGCCACCTCATCCCCAACCGAAGTAGCAGGCAGAGGAGGAATTTGCGCAACGTCGACAGATGATTTCCTCTTCTTGTGTTTCTTTCCACCAACAAGGCTAATCTTGCGTACGCTGCCCATAAAAGTCCTCGAGCCTTCTTGCGGAGGAAGCGCCGGGATCGGTGGCAGATCTTCCGCACTCTCCGTAGGTGTGGGGGTCGAGAATACCCGGGATGCCGCCGCACGACCGACGGAGGACCCATATGACGCATGTCTCGTACCGACAGAGCCAAACTTGTTGGCCCCGGTACCGATTGTAAGGGATGTACCGTTTGGGACCTGCATCGACGTCGGTCGTCTGCCAGGCCCAAGTGGCGGTTTTCCTAACCCTATCAAGCCCGAGGCAGACGACGATCCGTCACCTGTAAGCTCTCCACTGCTCGTATACTCGATCACCCCGCTCGCTTTGCGCCTCGTCAACCTGCTGCTCTTGCTCGGCGTTGTGGGCACTTGTCCACCGCCCTCGCTCCCGCTCGCTGTCACACCAGGTCTCAACCGCGCCTGATCCAGACTCTTCTCGTGTCTGAGTTCACCCTGTCCCGGCGGCGGAGACCCAGCCCCATAATGGGCGCCGCCGGGGCGAAAAAACCAAGCAGACCGCATGCCGCCAGCGTTGTTAGAACTACGGTTCCGGCTCGACGGGGACTGCGCTTGTGTCTGATCAAGAGAGCTCGGAGGTCGGGAGGTACCATCTTCCTCCACCACGGCGCCACTCGAGACATTAAACTCTTGCATCATCACGTCTGCAGGACCCGTGCTGGCTCTTTTCCTCCGGACACCCCACTTCTTGACGGAACCAATGCGTGACAAGAGCGGCGTCTTGGACCCCCCGCTTGGGGTAGCCTCCAGTGGGGAAGAGGGCATCATCGGCACCGTGGGCGGAGAGGACGCTCTCTCTCTTTCAGGCGTTGAGGGTGGCAACGGTGGAGGCGACGAATCTCGGGGTTCTTCAATGAGTTCAAACACGTTATTGTCCATGTTTGGTGGTCGCGATTTTTTACGCAGACGGCGTCGTTCGCGCTGTGTAGGTGGGGAGGGAGGAAGCATGCCAAGCGATGAAGCGGCACCGGAAAGGACTAGATGGGATGTGGAATTGAAGTATGCGATTGAATTTCGACCCGATGTCGTTGGTATTGAGAACACGGACACGGTAGGCGAGCGGGGAAAGGGCTCTATCAGCGAGGGGGAAAGTGCAAGAGGAAGAGCAGGTATAGGTGGACTCGCTTGCGAATGGCCAGCACGAAGCATAGGCGCCGTTCGTGAATGAGCCGTAACAGTCTTGTCTTCCTCCTTGTCGTCGGAAAACCCCAAGTCGCCGTCCTCCTCATCGGAAGTGTCGGCGTATGTCTCTCGCGTGCGCTTCGTCATTGGGGTGTTGTCATTATCCGTCTTTTTGGGCGACATGGAACTTGTCGGATCCATGGGATCGTCAAAGTCATCGTCCCAGTTTTCAGGTTCAGTGTGCGGTTTCGGACGCGGTGGTGTGTGGTATGAGTGCCGAGTTCGAAGCGCGTGAGTGTGGTGATTGTGTTGGAGTGTGTGATGAGAGGCTCGGTAGGCATGATGACGCCGAGCGGGAGGAGAGTCACCCATGTCCTCAAAGTCATCGTCCCAGTTTTCAGCTTGGGCCTGCAACCCCCCCCTCTTCGTTAGGGTAGAAGGGCCAGGCTCGGCCCAGTCACCTAGCGCACTGGCGATACTACCCATGCCTGCCACACGGCTGCCAGCCACTGGTGCCTTTGGGGACGACTGTCTGGATCCACTGTCTGCGTCCCAGTCCTCCGAGATGTGTGAGGTGACAGACAGACGAGGTCCGAGGGAGGAACTGAATGTGGGGTCCTTGTTTCTTGCATTTTTGGGTTTGGAGTTGTTGCCCTGACCAAACTCAAAGTCGTCGTCCCAGTTCTCTGTGGCCACGAGAGACCCCGAAAAGGAGCCAACGCAACCACGTTTAGACGCATAGGATCAGGGAGTGACGGCGAGCAAATCAAGGAGTCCGTTAGCAGGGCCAACCACGCGACCAGAAGCGAAAGCATACCTGACGTGTGAGCAGTCATGGTGGGCCAAGAAGACGACGGATGCAAAGATGGCAGCGACACGTCGGGCTCGTCGCACGGACGTGCAGACGTCGGTGTGCGTCGTTGGGTGGTCGTGAATGTTGATGTTTCGTGGAGAGGTCGTTACGGACGTGTACGTCAAGAAGAGGCCCTGTTTGCCCGTGTTGGTCCACTTTTGTTCTCAAACGCGGTTTCAGCTGGTTTGATTCCTTGCATGTTACAAATACAACTCGATCCAGGTAGAAATACACCAAAAACATTCCAAAGTTACCAATTAGAACATATCCACTAGCCCAGTCCCACCAACGATCCAGAAGCAAGAAGGACGGGATGAAATCTGTACGTCTTGACGTCTAATCCATGCGATTTACGAGTGAGATATAAAAAAAAAAAAGTATTTAATTAGTTGTTTTGTCGTGCCAGCGATGGGACTTTTAACTGTGTCGATAGGATGGGTGTCGCAGACCGTGGCACGCCAGGGCCAAGTTTGCGGGAGGCAGTGCGTATGGCGATCCAGGCCGATGCGATGGGCCCCGGGAGGACTGAGCGAGGCGGGACACACGGATAGTGTCCTGGGAGGCGTCTGGTCGAGAGGGTGGGGGTGGGTGGGTTGGGGAATGTACGGGTGCGCGGGCGTCTGGGGGGTCTGGTGGAGTCGGAAATGCGTCTATTTCTACGCAGGTGAGTTTGGGTGTGGGCTGTTCGACAGCCTGCCATGTGGAGATGAGCGTTGGGCAGCGGGACGGGCACGCGACGTACCCAGGGGTTGGCCACAGGCGGGACGGGATAGCGGGACCAGGAGAGACCGTCGAGATCGCTGAACTCGGTCTTGACGGACGCAAAGGAGAGAGCGAGTGCGCGGTCGAGGTCCTATGCGTGGGGGGTGAGAGAGGGGGGTGTCACGGGGCGGGGATAGACGGACCTCTGGCATGACGAGGGCGTCCTGCTCCCACTGGAGCTGTTCGAGCTCGAGCTGTCTGAGACGCTCCATGCGGAGCTTTGTGCGGTCGGTGGCGAGGGCGGGCTGCATGATGCGGGTGCAGTTGTGTTGGGAGGCTGGATATATGCAGCAGCGGAGTTTTGAACCAGACCGCATACAATCAGCCCTCGCCGTGGCCGTTGCCTTTGCTTTGTCCCCCGCCGTCGTCCCCCACGACGTCACGTTACGCGTGACATCACCCCCCGTGACCCTTCGCGACTAATCTCCGCTTCAAAAAACAGCGCGTCCAGTTGAACGCGTCTCTCCTCTCCTCTCCCCGCCCACCACCTGCCATGCTCGAGGCCAAGCTCGAGGAGGCTGCTCTCCTGAAGCGCCTGCTAGACTGTTCGCCCCTCCCTTTCCTAAGCCGCCTCGCTGCGCTGATATTGCCTTTGTTCAGCCGTCAAGGAGCTCGTGACCGATGCCAACTTTGAATGCAACGACGAGGGAATCGTGCGTGTCCGCCCCAGAGCACTCGCTTTTGGCGCTGATTCTCGCATCCAAGCATCTCCAAGCAATGGACAACTCCCACGTCGCGCTCGTCGCCGTCAACCTCGAGGCATCCGGCTTCAAAAAATACCGCTGCGACCGCCCAATGCCCCTTGGCGTCAACCTAAACTCTCTGACCAAAGTACTCAGATGCGCAAAAGACGACGACATTTGCACAATCAAGGCCTCCGATGATGCCGATGTGTTGAACCTCCAGTACGAGGCAAAGAGTACTCGTCCGTTTTCCGCCTCTCCTTGCTCTGACCGCAGCGTTTGTAGATTCCGACAGGGTCGCAGAATACGACATGAAACTCATGGACATTGACTCGGAAAACCTGGGTATTCCTGACACAGAGTATGAAGCGCGTGTCACCATGCCCTCGGGCGAATTCACCCGCATAGTCCGAGACCTTTCTCTCCTTGGCGAGTCCGTCCGCATCGAGGTCTCCAAGGAAGGCGTACGGTTCGCGAGTGAAGGAGAGGCCGCCAACGGCAACATCTTGTTGAAACAAACAGAGGCTGCGAGGGAAAAGTACGAAAACTATGGCAAGGAGGATGATGAGGTCAAGGATGAGGATGAGGACCAAGACGAGGACGAACGGCCCAAGAAAAAGAAGGTCAAAAAAGAAAAGGTCAAAAGGGAAGAAAAGGATGCGGATGTTGAAATGAACGGCGAGGATGACGATGAGGGCGAGTTTAAAGCTAAATCGGATGACGAGGGCGAAGAAGAGCAAGACGAGGATGACGAGGATGAGCAGCCGAAAAACAAGAAGCGAAAAAAGGCACCATCCAGCGTAAAGCACTCTCGCCCATACTTGACGTTTATTTCACCTTGGCTACTTTGTAGAATGGTCACCCATCGAAAAAGTCCAAAAAGTCGGAAGAGCTGCCCTCGGATGGCGGCGTATATATCGAGATGAACCAACATGTTTCTCTGACCTTTAGCTTGAAGTACCTTGTCAATTTCTCCAAGAGTGCATCGCTGTCAAGCACCGTACAGCTTATGATGAGCAATGACGTCCCTCTTCTGGTCTGTGACTTATTCAGTGTTGGTCAAACGCTCACCCCCACTTTAGGTATCCTACAAGTTTGGACAAGGTGTCATAAAATACTATCTAGCACCAAAGATTGGGGAAGAGTGATCTGGATTCGAATATATGTCTATTCCATCGCTTTCTTGTATTCACAGGCAATGCACTCTCCTTGACTCGTTGTGGACAACGGCTCCTTTGACAAGGACATCTGGAAAGCAACGTATAGATACAGCCAAGACGATAAGATGTACACCAAAGAGATGAAAGACGGGTAGGTAGATGGGAGGGAAAAAAAAAAAGACAGCATCTCCAGCGCACACGACAAGCAAAAACCTCTTGACACGACTCAGTCTTCCAATTCGTCTACGTCCACGTCCACGTCCACGTCCGTGCCCTCGTCGTCCTCGATCGCATCCCCATCCGCGAGCGGCTGACCCATCGCGCCTCCATCGCGAAGCCCAAACCAGATGGGGATCAACCCCCACACCTCCTCCCGCGCACGCCCGACCTCGGCCTTCCACTCGCGTTTACACGCCCCGCACATTTTGAGCCCGCATGTCCGGACGCCGTCGGAAAAGTCTTTGCGCTCGAGCATCTCGGCCGCTTGGACGAGCGTGTACAGCGGGTCGGCGTCCCGTCCGCAGGCGATCCCGCCGACACTACGGAGCACGTTGAGGTGGATAAAGTAAAAGGACTCGATGCAGTGCGCCACGGAGGAAGAGGCCGTTGCCATCGCCGTTTTCGTTGTCGCTACCACGGTCGGTATCGAGTTCATGCTAGGAACGCTCTCCATGCTCGACGCGCTCGCGCCGGGCCCACCGGCGGCACTCGTGCTGGTAGGACTGGGACTATGGCTATGGCTATGACTACTCCCACCACCGCCGACCGAGGCGGCAGCAGCGGCGGCGGCCCGGGTAGAGTAGAGACACGCGGCCGACGGATGGTGCTCGAGCGCCCGCGCGAGAAACGTCGAGATGTAGAGCTGCGCGAGCTCGCGCCCGCGGAGCGTCCGTACGAGACAATCGTGCGACAGACGGATCATAGGCAGCGTCGCGGCGCTCCCCTGCGCCCGTGATGGCGCCGGCCCGGCTCCGTCCCCGTCCCGAGCGGGACGGCGTCGCCGTGTGCCCCCCCCGTCACGGTCCTCCACCGCCGTCTCGCCGGTCGTCCCTCGCCACGTACACGGATCTGGGGCGGCAAACACGGGCGGGAGCGCCCGCGCGCCCAAGAGGATCCGGCTCGGTCCGTACCGCGAGAGATCGTAGAACGCGCTCGGCAGGACCTCTGGGATGCCGAGCTCGAGCGCGAGGTTGATGGCGAGGACAGGGTGGGCGTAGGCGTCCCGGGGCGTGTACCGCCCGCTCGCGTCCGTCGCGGCCGCCTCGCGCTTGTCCCAGTCGGCGAGCGTCGTGGGCCAGTCGTGCGCGAGCCGCGCGAGGCACTGGACGCGGAGGTGTTCGATAAAGTATTTCGCAGACAAACGGAGGACACTGGCAAGCGCAGCAAAGTCGCGGGCGTGAGGCTTGGAAAAGTAGCTGGAGATGGAGAATCGTCGATGGAGGATCAAGGCGGTGGGAGGGGGGAACGTACAATCCGTCGTAGAGGGCGACCAACAGATGATACACGTCGGACGGGCAATCATAAATGTCCACTGCCGGACAACCGTCTACGGTGTTGTTCCCCTCCTCATTCGCCGTGTCCTCGTCGTACGTTCCCGGTATTGTGGGTCTGATGCTGGCCCGTCCCACGAGGAACATATCCTTGAATACCTCGGAATGCCGTTCGAGCTGCCCTAGATGTACTTTGAATGCCGCCGACCCGGCAACAAGAACGATGTTTCCGTCGGGAAACCAGATGTCAGAACGGATGAGAGCCTTGGGAACATCTACGGAGGGAGAAAAGCATCCCGTACT
Source organism: Tylopilus orsonianus (assembly GCA_038089095.1). Lineage (NCBI taxonomy): Eukaryota > Fungi > Basidiomycota > Agaricomycetes > Boletales > Boletaceae > Tylopilus > Tylopilus orsonianus. The sequence continues at coordinate 10,117 of JBBPKE010000452.1, read as the reverse complement.
GCATGTAAGCGGGTCGGGCAGTGTCCGCATTACTCGCGGGGGGAAACTGGGCAAAGGAAGAAGGGGAGAACGACAGCAGAAATCGAGGAAACGTGGATAAGAGTGGGTGGCTGACTCGGAGAGGCTGCATTGGTGTCAGCCTGACGGGTATCCATACTGATGATATGAATCAGCCTGCCAGGCCAGATCGGAATCAAACATCATCGATCGCGTCGACAACCAACAGCCCTTGTCGTCTCGGTTATGGGTTGGATCTATTAGTAGCACCAGATGATTATTTCATTCTTACTCGTACAGGATATGTGCGCCTATGACAAAAAATAAAGTATGAGTGTGCATCTGCAACAGTGAGTACGGATCCGCAGAGCAGTATACGTATGCCTCACAAACATCTCACCGTATCCTACACTTGCTATCCTTGTCCATGCGTATCTTTTCCACATACACAAAGGCGAGCACGATGAGGTCGAGCATGTGCTCCACGTCTGGATGAACCTCTAGTCGAGGGCCATGTTTGGGGCCGACTACACCCAACGAACCCTTGTGGAATCAAGCGACCTCGGTCCGCGTCTCATCGTCTCGCGACAACTAGATTGAGTGGTCAACTCACCGTCCAGGAAAAAAAAAAAGATCTGATCAAGTCGGCATACGCACCACGACTGCCCTGCTGAACAGTATGTCCCACGTATACGAGCAACCATCTGGGCCAGTGAACGTACGATTCCTGCCTCGAGCGCGAGTGGAATATATATATATATATATAAAGAATAAACTTGGAGCAGTAGTGCAACGCACCGTCCCCATATCCCATGCGAAGGAAGGAACTCATTGGACCGCATCTCCCGCCTGTTCAGACGAAACGTGGACGATCCTACCCAATGCCACTCTATTTCCCCGATGGCGCCGAAATGGACCCGCATGTCCATGGGGTCATTGTTGGGCTTGATCTCGTAGAGTGTCGTCGTCCCATGTGCGAGGTGGTAGGGCGGATGGATCGTCTTGTAAAGCACCTGGCTGTTTTCGTTGGTAAAGACGGCGTTGCGCACAACTGGGGTGGATAGTGAGTCGCATCGTTGTAGAGCTCTAAAAAGAGACACCGAGGCAGTACTGCAGCATTCATGCCCTCAGTTGTCATCTTTCCCTGCTAGTCCTGCCGTCTTGGAGAGCAAACCTGACTTTGGAACTTGAACTTTGTTTATGGGTATGGTTAATGCAGTTCGCTCATAATAGATAAGTATTGAAAAGGGTTCAAGTCTCTTCGGTCTTGTTACAACTAATAGGGTACTTGGCCGAGTATTTATTTAATTATTCGTATTCAATATTAAAAGAGGTGTAAAATGTTGTGAAAACATATCAACGCTGCATCTGCAACATGTGCCGCGCCACTTGACCCGTTCTGCACCACTCAGCAGCCGCACCGTCAGTTATTCTCGAGTACCACGGCACTGCCCCTCGGCAAAGGTGTCTATTACGTATTTTTAATCTGGTGTGTGACGTACCAATTGTCCAAGCTAGTCTCCTCAAACAGGGCTGGATCCCAAATCAAAAGACAGCCTTCTGATCTAACCAAGTACCATGACCACAATGGTAGCCTTAAACCATTGTTCTATTTTGGCATCCACCCATAATTAAAAGTACAGCATCATTCTGCTTCCTCAAATGTCCACAATATGAATGGAGAACGGAATCCGAGTCCATTCGAGGCTTCATAGACCTGTTTTCCCTGTCCTTGTCTATGCGGGTACACAAAAGTGAGAAAAATGAGGTCGAGCATGTGTTCCACCTTTGGATCGACGTCTATTTGGGGCTTTCATTTTGGGCCAGCTACGCCCAATGAACTTCTATCATAGGTATCGAGCGGTTTCGGTTCGCGTCCCGTCATCCCGTGATAGCTAGATAATGCAGCTGGTCTGCACTGAAATAGCTGTCAGAGCCGAGGCACGCACTACGACCACGTCAAACGGGATGTCCACGGCTATACCAGTGACCATCCACTCCAGTAAACGTGCGCTTCCTGTACGTCAGGATAAGGTCCACATGAAGCCGAAAAAAAACGAATAAGCGGATCGTCCCAGTATCCTATGCGATGGAAGGAACTCGTTGGACAGCATCTCCTTCCCATTCAAACGAATGCCAATGATCCCATCAGGTACCGTTCGATATCTCCGACCACGTCGAACTGGTCGCGCATGTCCATCGGGTCACTGTTTGACTTGATCTTGTGGAGCGTCGTCGTGCCCATACCAATGTGGTGGCGCGGATGAGTCGTTTTGTAGTAGTACAGCACCTGTTAGCTTTCGTAATTGAAGATAGCGCAGCGCACAACTTTGGTGGATAGTGTGAGTCGCATGGTCGTATAAACGACTCAACTGAGGTGTTCTGCGGCCACGACTTCATCTTGCTGCGGATCATTTCAGCCGAGCTCTCGCCAGATCTTGAAAGAGTCAAAGCAAGATAGGGCGGCGTCCTTGCGCTGCGGCTCCAACTTGGGGACAGCACCCCGTTCGACTGCGGCGCCTTCAACACCATCTCGGTGTCTACCACTCACGCTGTCATTTTCAACTTGTCAAACATGCATGGACATGCCGTTTAGCCTGCTTTCTTACTTACGTGCCTCTTGCTTTCGCTTCCTGCGTAACGTGGCTTTCGAACAGGATCCTAAAGGAGGTTATTAAATTTCATTGTCAATCCTCGATTATTTTACATTTCGACTCTGGCCCAACGAGGTACATATAGGGCAAACCACGATATGTTATGAAATTTGGAGTTGCTCCCAGGGACATCAAAATGGGTGCTGGGTATTCATTTTGCTCATCATCTGCCTGTGTTTTTAACGGCTATCCGTTATCTCGTCATCGTGCATGTTCTCTCCGGCAGTTTGGTGCTGGATGGTCAGTATTTTCGTCCAGTTCGCTGTGGAGCGTTCTGCAGGGATTAAACAAGGTGGCCTCATCTTTGATGGGGGCGGGTAAGCCAAGAGAGAGATCCGTGTGCTTGATTTCTTTGATTTGGTCTTTTGACGTAGCCAGGCAGCGTGACCGAGAGACGGCGTTTTGAGGGTCGGGTTTTGTGTCTTTGAGCGTCGAGGTGAAAGAGTGGGGTATGTTTGAGCCACTCAATGGGGGAAATGGAAGGATCGATATGATGTTCTCGGAATGATTGTGGGTCACTGGGAGTGGGCTTGGGAATCGATGCAAGGTTGACTAAGGCACAGGGAACCAGCACCACGGCCATATCCCACTCAACTTCGCCGATAGAATGGAACAGATGTTCCTTCTACTATATCGCCTCTGGAACCTTGTCTCCACCTCGTGTTGCGGTAGAATAGACAAATTTCGTCAGGACGTCCGGTCAGGTGGCGACCGATATCACACGGGAGAGATTCCAAGTAGCTCGTGACAGTTAGTGACCAACCTAAAGCGAGCGTTACACGAACCCAAGTTCGTCGGAGTACACGCTCGTTTGAACTTCCGCGTCCTCGACTCCCTCGTTGGATCAAAGATGTCGACAGAGCCCACGTTCTCTGCTTCTGGTGAAGACGTGATAACGCGTTCGATCAGCATCGCGTCCGGCGTGTCCGCGCAGCGTCCAGAATCCTCGGATATCAACGAGTTCTACGAGATCAGTCGGACAACAGAGATCATCCTCAAGGGAAACTACAAAAGGGTCAGCAATCCGCCTTCTACATCCATCAAAAGCCCTCACAGTGTCGTAGGTGGCACTTCAGTTCCCCGACGAACTCTTGCACGACGCCGTGCCGGTGTATCACTTGCTCAAGCGGAGCGTGGGTGACGGACATGATTTGTATGTTTTGGCAGATACGTCTTACGGCAAGTGAGACACGGCCCTGTCTTGCAGCCAGCACCACGCTCAAACATGCCCGAGAACGTAGCTGCTGCGTCGATGAGGTCGCAGCCCAGCACGTTGACGCCGACTTGATGGTTCACTATGGCCATGCCTGCATGAGCAAGTGGGTTCTCTTACGATCCAGTGGCTTCGGTTCTCATGCGCACCGGAATAGAACATCTAGGCTACCTGTCGTGTACATCTTTGGTCACAAGCCGATTGATGTTGAAGACTGCGTCCAGGAGTTTAGCAGGATCCTCACTAACCCCTCTGATACGAGCAAAACGACAACAATGTCTATCCTCGTTCGACATGATGTCGGGTATACGTACCGAATAGGTCAGTTTCAAGATTTGCTCGATATGAGCTGAGGGTTAAAGTGACCCGTAGGAGATGTCGTGAAACAGCTTCGGGAGAAGATCGACTTGCCCATCTTGTACCATGAGATACCGACCTGGGTCGGCACAACGCCACTCCCTTCGACGTTGGACAAGGAAGTCGGGGCATCCACATCGTCGGATAGCGGCTCCAAGATCGACGAGGGAACAGTTATACTATTCATCGGCCAAGAAAGCCTCACCCTCACGAACCTCTTGATGACGCATGCCTCAAGTCGCGTGAGCATAACCGCTTGATGATATCGGTGCTAGTTCAAATCTTCTTACAGGTTTACTCTTACAATCCAATCACGAAATCCTCGAGACTAGAGTCGGAACGAACGAATAAACTGCTCATGCGACGTTTTGCTGCCGTCCAGAAAGCGCGCGACGCTGACGTGTTCGGTATCCTCGTGGGCACACTTGGAGTCGGTCGGTACTTGTATTTGTGGATCGATTTCTCTTGATAACCCCCCGGTAGCGTCCTATTTGCCTCTCATATCCCATCTCCGCAAGATTCTCGCAAAAGCGCAAAAGAAAAGCTACACGGTTAGCGTTGGCAAGTTGAACCCTGCAAAATTGGGCAACTTCATGGAGATAGAGTGCTTTGTGTTGGCGGCCTGCCCAGAGAATAGCGTCATCGAGTCAAAAGTACGTCTATCAGTTAAACCACCGTATTGTCCTATCTAAAGATCTACGTTGAGGAATTTTATCGACCAATCGTTACGCCTTATGAACTGGAGGTTGCACTTCAAGCCGAGGGTACATGGAGTGGCCGTTATGTGCTAGATTTTGGGCAACTGCTCGCTGAGTATGGTCGTCAGTATACACGTCCTTGGTGATCGTGTCGTCTGATCCTGATCATTCTGAGAAGCCGGCAGCGACAACTTGAATGGAGAGCAAGATCCAGATCCCGATCAACCCACATTCTCATTAGTCACTGGAAAGTACCGCCACGCCAGGCGCTTCGGAGGTAATAAGAGGCCAATAATTTCTGCCAAAAACATCGTTTTCAATATCATCATTTGTCCACAGCCCCCGGGCCTCATGACGGCGACACGTCATCGCCTAGCGCGATAGTTCCCCGGAACCAAGATGGGACAATGGCAGTATTCGCGGAGAGTGCCGCCGGTACGTGTTGTGGCGCACAAAGCAAGCTTGCTTTGACCTCTCTTGACGTGCATTGTCTAACAGCGTTGTACCTGAAATCTCGGTCTTTCCGAGGTTTGGAAGTAAGAGTAGGTGAGGATGCACCGAGCATACTAGAACAGGGGCGGAGCGGCATCGCTCGGGGATATACAGACGACCACCAGACGGTTGACATCGATGAGTCTCGTACTCGGTGTAAATGAGGATCCGTTTATATCCATTTGCGTGTTGCGTTGGTGCCACTGAGCCCCGACCACAACATCATTTCATGCAGCATTATGGATCCTTCGAGAGCGGATGACAGTTTTAGGGTGGTTATGACTAGTCTCGAGACGGCTTCCCGGTCCACCGCCAAAGCACTGCATCATGCAACCATTGTTGTCAAAACGTACCACCCCAGCACTTCCAAGCGTCTCTTCCGCTTTGATACGACTGTGGACATTTGCACCATGGTGGCGGATATAAAGATGGCTCCCTCTCCACAACAAGGCCTGTAGTTCCATCGCCCATAAGGTCATAACTTTGACCCATCCCCCCCTCCCATCCATAGTACTCTGAACTACTTGATCACCATGACTCCTCCGAGCGACACAGCCGCGATGACTCTCTTGCGCAGAATAAGTGAACGAATCAAGACCGGTTCCATCTCGGACTTGCAAACAGTTCAAACGGAAGTCGAAGCTGCGATAGATCAGCTGAACCGTAGGAGTTCACCAGAAGACCCAACGCACATTGACACGGAGCTTGTCAGGTATGTTGTATT
>JBBPKE010000451.1:0-19060 GCA_038089095.1 Tylopilus orsonianus | reverse complement strand
AGTACTTCAAAGAATGAGAGAGCTAGACCTCCATCTCCGCCTTGAAAAGTGCAACTTCGCCACCCATGAAGTAGAATATCTAGGAATGATTGTACGACCAGGAGAACTCGCTATGGACCCAGTAAAGCTTGATGGGATCTCCTCCTGGCCCATTCCTACCTCAGTTCGCGAAGTTTGCTCTTTCCTTGGATTCGCCAATTTCTACTGAAAGTTCATCCCGAACTATTCGACGCTAGCTCGCCCTCTCCTCGACCTTACTCAAAAGAACCATCCTTGAGCATGGACCGACGCCCAAGAATCCGCTTTTCTCACCCTTAAGAAAACCTTCCTCGCCCGACCTATCCTTCAGCTCCCCGACCTTCAAAGACCCTTCGCAATATCTACTGATGCCTCCCAGGACGCCACCGGCGGGGTCCTGTTACAAACTGATGCCAACGGAGAGTGGCACCCCTGTTCTTATCTTTCCCAATCCTTCTCCCCGGCAGAGCGAAACTATGACATCTACAACCGGGAACTGCTCGCTGTCATCCGCGCCCTCAAAGCATGGTGCCACTATCTACATGGATCCCCTCACCCCATACAGGTCTTCACCGATCATAAGAACTTAACCTACTTCCGTCAACCCCAAAATCTTAATCAAAGACAAGCCCGCTGGCTTCTTGACCTGGCCGATTTTGACCTCCGAATGATCCATGTCCCTGGACGGCTTCTTGCCGCACTGGACGCCCTGTCATGACGACCTGACCACACAGACCCCTTTGACGCAGACAACAAAGGTGTAACACTCCTTCCCCCCTTGATCTTTGTCAACCTCATTGATGCCAAACTGACGAAGAAGATATCTCAGTCATTGTCCTCTGACCCTCTCGTCCTGGATTATCTCCAGTCCCTCGACAGCACTTCCCCCACCTTTCTTCGCTCTCGCCTTTCACAATGGTCCTACCAGGAGGGTATTCTCTTACACAATCACTGCATCTATGCACCCCCTGAATTACGACCCGAACTCCTCTCCCTATTCCACGACCACCCGACAGCTGGTCATCCCGGTGTCCTGAAGACCCGGCAACTCCTCTCCACTCACTATTGGTGACCCAGACTTGCTCAGTCCGTTAACTCTTACGTCGCCGGCTGCGCGACTTGTCAACAGAATAAGGCGATTACCCATCCGACTACACCTCCCCTATCACCTATCCACTCTACTGCCACTCGCCCTTTTCAACAGATTTCCGTCAACTTCATCACGGACCTTCCCCTATCACAATCTTTTGATGCCATCATGGTCGTGGTCGACCATGGACTCTCGAAGGGGGTATTTTGTGCCCCACTAAGAAAACCATCGACTCCGAAGGACTTGCCACACTCTTTTTACACAAAGTATACTCTAGATTCGGCCTCTTTGACAAAGTAATATCCGACCGAGGTCCTCAATTCGCCTCTCGCTTCACTAAAGAACTTGGAAAGCTGCTACAGTACGACATATCCCTCTCCACCACCTATCACCCTCAATCCAACGGAGAAACGGAACGGCTTAACCAAGAACTCGAGACATATCTCCACATCTTTTGCGGAAACGAACCAACGACCTGGTCCTCCCATCTATCCCTTGCCGAATTCACCCATAATCGCAGACCCCACTCCGTTACTGGCAAGTCCCCCTTCTCTCTGATCATGGGATACGAACCCCGTGCACTCCCTGTCATTTTCCATGAAACCCCTCTCCCAGCCGTGGAAGCTCATTTGAAAAACTTAACCCAAGCTCGGGAAGAAGCGCTCGCAGCCCACGACCTCGCCTGGCACGCCATGATGAAACGTACCCAGAAACCCTTCACCCCATTTCAAAAAGGCGACAAAGTTTGGCTCGAAGCCCGGAACCTTCAGCGACAAGTCCCCTGTTTGAAACTGGCCACAAAGCGTGAAGGCCCATTTGAAATCATCAAGGTGCTGTCACCGCTGACTTACCAGCTGCGCCTCCCCAAAACCTGGAAGATACACCCTGTGTTTCACGCGTCACTCCTTACCCCCTATTGTGAAACTGATGTCCACGGCCCGAATTTCAAACGACCTCCTCCTGACCTGGTTCAAGGGCAAGAGGAATACGAAATAGAACAAATACTCCGACATCGCGGGACTCCTGCCAGACGGAGTTACCTTGTACGATGGAAAGGATACACACCGGAGGAAGATTCCTGGGAACCCGAAACCAACCTACACCACGCCCAGGCCCTCCTTAACGACTATAAAGATACCCACTCCCTCTCTAGACGGTAGAGAAGAAACTACCTTTCCCATTCTACTACGATGGCTATTGAACGACTCACCAACTCGTCCCTCCATTGAATCACCCACTCCTCGACCTCTCCTGCCGTTGTTGACTGGAGCAGACACCACTTGGGACAACTACCTCTCTTCCTTCCATCTCTATCAGTAGCTGAGCTGGCTCGTCCAGTGCCCTGGGTGTCAGCCACGTGTGTGGTCCAGCAAGCATGACTCCTGCCCTTGCTCCGCCACTTATTCCTCTTGCTCAGCATATATCATCGCTGATGCACCACTGCGTTCAGGGTTCTCCAGCACTACCCCTAAAAGCTGTCTCGGGTATCCAGCTGTCCCGTTGTCCAAAGCTGTTGAATGTCTATGAATGAGGAATCCGCCACTCCCCTCTACCTTGGCCATCTCCCTATCCACTCGTCTCTACCATCTCCAATCCCCGAGCCCTACCTTCCTTTTAAACGGCTCTACCCTGGCTCTACTGCTGTGCATCCGCCAGACCCTCCACTCACTCACCCTCATCACTCCTTCATCCCTATGAAAATACCCTCTAAATGACGTCGCCTACTCCAATGTTACGGGATCCCTGGTCCTACCGGCAACATTTGAAGTCTTCTCAGGAGAATCAGACGGTTAGAAGGGGGTAATGTTACAATTTACACTTCATCGTACACTTATTTCCTTTTTCGGCAATGACTCCCACACAGTTACACTTCCGTTCCACTTGCTCGTCATCGCCATTCCTCCCTCATTTACAGTCCGTTCCATCCCCGATTTCACCCATTCACTCATATGGCACCACCCTTGCGTATTCTCGCGCCATATGACACCTTACGAGTCATATCGACTCATATTTCATACTTCTTGACATTTGACATTCTTCGCCGTCATACGGACATTCCTACTGACTGCGCCTCCTTTCAATGTCGCTTCTTTACCATTCACTCCACTCTTTTGCTGCTAGTCCTAACCCTGCTAGTCCTAGCACCCCTATCTATATAAACCCTACGCTAGCATAGGAACTCCTCACGTTTAGTCTACCTCACACCTAGCACAGTTCCTGTACTAGCTGCTGAATCCCTAAACCCATTCCTTGCTCGTCTTCCTCGCGCTTGGTCTCAGACGCAATCCTTGCAAGTGCAAGCCTTGTTCCAGGAAGATTCACCTTACCGTGTTCCGCGTGTAAGTCACCACTCTATGCTCCGGGTTCACACCTTGCAGGAGCTGTCTCCGAGGTTCTACGCGCGTTCCTACCCAGACCACATGTAACAAGTGTGATGCATCTGATTTCACAATGGGAGCAGTACTCTCTCAGGAAGCCAATGGAAAGTGGCATCCAGTTGCCTATTCGTCAAATTCAATGACCCCAAAACAGTGAAATTATCCCATTGCTGATAAAGAGATGCTGGCCATTATTAATGCATTAGAACAATGGTGCCACCACTTAGAAGGTGCAAAGCATCAATTTGAGATTTGGATAGATCACTCCAATCTCCAATACTTTATGAAAGGACAAAATCTTAATCAACGACAAGCATGCTGGGCACAGTATCTCTCATGATTTGATTTCCTACTGGTAAAGAAGGCAGGAACCTCTATGGGAAAACCCAATGCCCTCTCTAGACGAGAAGATCACGCCATTGGAATAGAGAATGATAATAAAGGGGTGATTATGATCCCAGAAAGAAAAGTTCGAAGAATGCAACCCACATATGTGGGAACAGCTGAAGAAGACCTTTTTGATGAAGTTAAAAAGGTGCAAGGTTCCCCAGAGGAACTTAAGTTAATGGATAAGAAGATCTATGTCCCTGACGAAGAAAGATTACAGCAGAAGATCATTTCCTTATATCATGACTCCACCCTTGCCAGACATGGCAGATCTGATAAAATGATGGAATTGGCAAGCTGATTCTATAAATGGGAAGGGATGAGATCCCAGATAAAAGATTACTGTGCCCGATACAATAGATGTGCTCGGATGAAGCCAACAAATCAGCTTCTGGCTGGTTCTTTAAAGCCATTACCAATCCCTAGTGGACCTTGGAAAGAGATTACTGCAGATTTTATCACAGATCTGCCGAAAAGTAGAGGGTTCAACTCAATCCTAGTAGTTGTTGACCAATTCTCTAAGAAGGTGGCGTTCATTCCCACCAATAAAACAGTAACAAGTCTCGAAACAGCTAGATTGTATCGGGATCATGTTTGGAAGCATCATGGTCTTCCAGATTCCATTGTTAGCGACCGAGGACCTCAATTTGTGTCCCAATTAATGAAAGATCTGTGCTCAATGCTGCTGATTAAACCAAAGTTGTCAATGGCTTTCCATCCCCAGATGGATGGACAAACAGAACAAGTCAATTGGGATCTCCAACAATATCTCTGATTGTTTACTGTGGAAAAGCAGAAAGACTGGGCTGAATGGTTAAGTTTGGCTCAATTTAATTATAACAACCGAATATACTCGTCAACAGGCAAGTCCCCCTTTAACATAACAAGGTCTTACATGCCATGAATGGGCATTGAACCAAGAATGACAAAGAGTTCTGCTGCACAGGAATTCACTAAAGAGTTTTCTGGTACCTTTATTCAAGTTAGAGATAATTTGGAAAAGGCTTGTGCCAAGATGACAGCATGGGGAGGTAGCCAGAGATCGGATATTGAATATTCAATTGGAGACAAAGTTTGGCTCTCTACCTCACATCTAGATTTGTGATGATCTGGTCGCTTATCTTCAAAGTTAACGGAATGGTTTATTGGACCTTATGAAATAACCGATATCATAGATTCAAATGCTGTGCGTTTGAAATTACCAAGTTCCATGCGCATTCACCTGGTTGTGAATGTAAGTTGCATTAAACCTTATAAAGAATGACTCCCAGGACAACTGGTCATTGCTCCTGGATCTTCCAATGTGGATGATGAAGGACAAGAGGAATAGAAGGTTGAGAAAATTGTTAATTCTCACCTCAGGGGCAATGGGCTCCAGTTTTTGGTCCACTGGAAGGGTTACGGTGATGAAGACCATACTTGGGAACCACAAAGCAATTTGTCAAAGGCACAAGCTGCCATAGATGAATTTTATAAAAAGAATCTGACAGCTCTGCATCATCTTAAATTAATAAATGCCAAGTTTGAGGATCTGGGCTTCTGCCCTTATGAAAACCTTACTGAATGTCTTCCTCCTCTGATTGGTCATCTGGAATCCAAACCATAGAAGGGGGGTAGTGTTGAAAACGCTGTATTTTTAGCTCTACAACGGTGTTACTTTTTCATGTCACATGATCTATGGCTGTGCTTATCACGTGACTTATCACATGACTTGAGGCAAGTGCCTCTTACCAATCAAAGGCTGTGTCATGGCTGTGCTATGACATCATAATGATATCATGGTCTAGGCTAGTTCAGACAAACTCATGTATTTAATTACTGTCATAGAACCTTCTGGAATGTTCTATTCCTATACCCTTATATAGTATTAGTGTAGATTCACATGCCAGCCCTAAGCTGGTCCATGCACTGATTTGTACAGTATATATAGCTGTCAATGCAATGCCCAAAGACTCCAGTTTAGTCTTTGTGGCATTCCAGCTACAACTCTTAGCTCGTAAAGTTAGTTCTTGGTATAGGCCTAGGCTTGTGCAATACTGTGCAGCTGTCAGCTTCAACCACTACCTTCAGGATTTAAGAGATGATGCCAGATGCATTGATACCCAGACATCCCCATCACCCACTCCTATCAATGCTGAAACTGCCCTTGCCCTCAGAAGAATTGAGCTTGATGCCCTACTCAATAATGGATGCATCACTCTTCCTCCTATTCATCCACAATACAATGAAGCGTGTTTTCAGTGTTGACATCTCAGTCACATGAGGACCGAATGTTGCTGATATCAGTGCCCTACTTGTCTTAGATGGGCTTCCAGTCATCCCCAGTATATGTGCCCACTTTACTGTTGCAACCAACCATCAACACCCTCCTCATCCTCCTCCAGTCACCATTCATCCACATTGTCTAGCGATCATCCCCCACGAGCCTTTCATCCTCGCATCAGAGGTTCACACAGAAGATCCTGGGCACCTAGCCCACCTACTTTGCAGACGTCCGCCTCTAACACCATGGTGGACAATGACCCATGGGATAATATTGCATATGCCAACATCATGGGATCCCCTGGCCCTATGGCCCACAATTTCTAGTCTTCTCAGGAGAATCAGACTGTCAGAAGGGGGTAATGTTATGATTTACACTTCTGCGTACACTTATTTCCTTTTTCAGCAATGACTCCCACACAGTTACACTTCAGTTCCACTTGCTCGTCATTGCCATTTCTCCCTCATTTCTGGTCTGTTTCACTCCATGTTTCACCCATTCACTCATATGGCACCACTCTTGCATATTCTCGTGCCATATGATGCCTTACGAGTCATACTGACTCACATTTCATATTCCTTGACATATGACATTTCCCGCTGTCATACAGACATTCCTCCTGATAGCACTTAACTGGCAGTACCCTGCTTCAGGTATACTTAGTCTCCATTTCTCTTTTGCTGTCCTGGTACCCTCTACCCTGACAGCTGCCCATTAGGGGTAACACCTTGTTTCATCCCTGTCTATATAAACCCTATGATAGCATAGGAACTTCTCATGTTTAGTTTACCTCACAACTAGCACAGTTCCTATACTGGCTGTTGAATCCCTAAACCCATTCCTTGCTCATCTTCCTTGCACTTGGTCTTAGACGCAATCCTTGCAAGTGCAAGCCTTGTCCCAGGAAGATTCACCTTACCACGTGCCACATGTAAGTCACCACTCTATACTCCGGGTTCCCACCTCGCAGGAGCTATCTCTGAGGTTCTATGCGCGTTCCTATCTGGACCACATGTAACAAATACTGAATGCCCAACCTTCACCTCACCTGTGACTCCTTCTCCAAACCACTCTATGATCCCTAAAAAGGTCAGAACCACTAAGAAGATCCCTATTCCCTGGTTGGAAGAGATAGATGAAGAAGATTCAGATGAAGAAGTGCTGAAGAAGACTCCAATCATAGGACATGTGGATTTTTAGAAAGAAAAGCATCCTTGATGCATGTTTCTCCCTCTCTCTTGAAGTGTACTACCTCTGTAAAACTAGAAAAGTCAATGTGAATCCCTGTTCAACTCCTAGTCCCCTTATATACCATGAAAGTTGTTGACACCCACACCCTTGTAGACTCAGGAGCTCAAATCTCTTGCATTGACTGGGAGTTTGCTCAGAAAAACAAACTACCCTACTCTCACCTAGCTGAACCCTTCGACACCAAGAACATAGACACTACCAGGAATAAAGGAGAAACCATTCACTTCTCTACTACTCTATTTGTCAACATCAATGGAATTGCCCATGAAGTAGAGTTCTTCCTTATGAACTATGGTCATGAGAATGTCATTCTTGGTCTCCCTTGACTGCTCCAAGCCAATCCCACTATCAACTGGGCTGAAAGAACCCTCACCATTAAAGAATCCATGGACCAGTCAAAGAAACTATTTGAGCTCTTCACAAATGATGAAATATGGGTGAACCTACTCTTCGAAGCCAGCAAATGCCTGCCACCCAGTGTCAAGTGCATAGACTCTGCCTTGGACACTTACCTCCTCAATTTTCTCCATCATGAACCAGTGAAGATGACCCTTGAACATGAAGGTCTGGCTAATGACTTTGCCACCAATCAACACACTCGAACACTATCTTGAATTATACACGCCAGACATCACTATATTCCATGCCATTCTACTATTGGGAAATTTACTACTGCTACTCAACTAGCCATTGAGTCCACTTCTTCGAAACCAAAGACCACTCTTCCTAATGAATACAAGGACTTTGAAGACATCTTTTCCAAGGAATCTACTGATTACATTCCTCTGATCTGATCTTATGATCATGAGATTAACCTAGATAATACCTTTAAACCCAAGATTGGCAAGATTTACCCACTTAGCACTGAGGAATGCAAAGCCACTGAAGACTTCCTTGATGAAAACCTAAAGAATGGAAAAATCTGATCATCTAACTTCCCTCAAGCCTTGCCCTTCTTTTTTGTCAATAAGAAGGATAGGAAGCTCCACCCCTGCCAAGACTACCAGTACCTTAATGAACATACTATCTGCGATGCTTACCCGCTCCCACTTGTCTCAGATCTCATTGACAAACTTTGCAAAGCAAAACTATTCACCAAATTCGACATCCAGTAGGGCTATAACAACATACGAATAAAAGACAGTCACCAATGGAAAGCAGCATTTATCACCCATAAAGGCCTCTTCAAACCAATGGTGATGTTCTTTGGACTTATGAACTCACTGGCCACTTTCCAAAGGTTTATGAACAAATCTTTCCATAATCTTATTGCTGAAGAATGGCTTGTCATCTACATGGATGACCTCCTTATCTTCTCCCCTAATGAGGAAACCCACAGAGAATGAACCCATCATGTACTCCAATGGATGAGAGAGCTAGACCTCCATCTCCATCTTGAAAAATATAACTTCACCACCTCCGAAGTAGAATATCTGGGGATAACCATACAATCAGGAGAACTCACTATGGACCCTGTGAAACTCGAAGGAATCTCCTCCTGGCCTACCCCTACTACTGTTCATGAAGTCCACTCCTTTCTTGGATTTGCCAACTTCTATCAGAAGTTCATCCCAAACTATTTGACTCTAGCTCATCCCCTCCTGGATCTCACCCAGAAAAATCACCCTTGGGCTTGGACCAATGCCCAGGAGACTGCCTTTGCCACTCTTAAGAAAACTTTCCTCACTTGACCCATTCTTCAGCTCCCTGATCTTCAAAAACCCTTCACCATTTCCACTGACACCTCCCAGGATGCCACCAGCAGGGTCCTACTACAAACCGATGCCAATGGAGAGTGGCACCCTTGCTCCTACCTTTCCCAATCCTTTTCTCCAGCAGAGCAAAACTACAATATCTACGACTGGGAGCTACTCGCTGTCATTCGTGCCCTTAAAGCTTGGTGCCACTATTTACATGGATCCCCTCATCCCATCCAGGTCTTCACCAATCATAAGAACCTAACCTACTTCTGACAACCCCAAAATCTTAATCGCTGACAAGTTTGTTGGCTCCTTGACCTGGCCAACTTTGACCTCCATATGATTCATGTCCCTGGATGGCTTCTCACTGCACCAGATGCCCTGTCATGATGACCTGACCACTCCAATGCCCATGAGCCTGATAACATGGGAGTAACACTCCTTCCCCCCTCTATCTTCATCAACCTTATTGATGCCAAATTAACAAAGAAGATATCTCAGTTGTCATCCTCTGACCCACTTGTCCTGGATTACCTCCAGTCCCTTGATAGCACCTTTCCCACCTTTCTCCACTCTCGCCTTTCCCAATGGTCATTTCAGGAAGGAATCCTCTTGCACAACCATCAAATCTATGCATCTTCTGAATTATGACCCAAACTCCTCTCTCTTTTCTATGACTACCCTACAGCTGGTCATCCTGGTGTTCTGAAGACCCAGCAACTCCTCTCCGCTCACTATTGGTGGCCCAGACTTGCTCAGTCCATCAATTTCTATGTTGCTGGTTGTGCGACCTGTCAACAGAACAAGGCAATCACTCACCCTATCATACCTCCTTTATTGCCTATCCACTCCACTGCCATCCATTCCTTTCAACAGATTTCCATTGATTTTATCATGGACCTCCCACTCTTACAATCTTTTGACTCTATTATGGTCATGGTTGACCATGGACTCTCGAAGGGGGTAATTTTATGCCCTACCAAAAAAACCATCGACTTCAAAGGACTTGCCACATTCTTTTTACATAAGATCTACTCCAGATTTAGCCTATTCAACAAAGTCATATCCAACCAAGGTCCCCAGTTCACATCCTGCTTCATCAAAGAACTTGAAAAGCTACTACAGTACAATATCACCCTCTCCACTGCCTATTACCCACAGACCAATGGAGAGACTGAATGGCTTAACCAAAAACTTGAAACCTACCTCCAAATCTTCTGTGGGAATGAACCCACCACCTGGTCCATTCACCACCCACTAGTCAAATTCACCCATAATCGCAGACCTCACTCCATTACTGGCAAGTCTCCCTTCTTTTTGATCATGGGATATGAACCCCATGCACTCCCAATCATTTTCCAAGAAACCCCTCTCCCTGCCATGGAAACCCATTTGAAAAACTTAATCCAGGCTCAGGAAGAAGCACTAGCTGCCCATGACCTCACATGACATGCCATGGCAAAATGATCCCTGAAACCCTTCACCCCATTTCAAAAAGGTGACAAGATCTGGCTTGAGGCCCAGAACCTCCAATAACAAGTCCCTTGTCTGAAATTAGCCATAAAATGTGAAGGACCATTCGAAATTGTCAAAGTACTGTCACCCCTGACATATCAGCTGCACCTCCCCAAAACCTGGAAGATCCACCCAGTGTTTCACACATCACTCCTTTTTTCCCTATCATGAAACTGATGTCCATGGCCTGAATTTCAAATAACCCCCTCCAGACCTGGTTCAAGGGCAAGAGGAATATAAAATAGAATGAATACTCCGACATTATGGGACTCCTGCCAGACAGAGTTATCTGGTATGATAGAAAGGATACACACTGGAGGAAGACTCCTGGTAACCCAAGAAAAACCTATGCCATGCTCAGGCTCTCCTTAACAACAATAAAGATACCCACTCTCTCTTCAGATGGTAAAAGGAGCACTCCTCTTCCATTCCACTCTATGATGGCTATTGAACAACCCACTCCCACTTGCCCCCTCACTGAATCCCCCATTCCTTGACCTCTCCTGATGTTGCCAACAGGAGCTAACACCACTTGAGACACTATTGAAAACACCATATTTTTACCTTTAGAACAGTGTTACTTTTTCATGTCACATGACCTATGGCTGTGCTCATCACATGACTCATCACATGACTTGAGGCTATGCCTCTTACCAATCAAAGGCTGTGTTGTGGCTGTGCTATGACATCATAATGACATCATAGTCTAGGCTAGTCCAGACAAACTCATGTATTTAATTACCATTGTAGAATCTTCTGGAATGTTCTATTACTATACCCATATATAGTATTAGTGTAGATTCACATGCCAGCCCTAAGCTGGTCCGTGCACTGGTTTGTACAGTATATATAGCTGTCAATGCAATGTCCAAAGACTCCAGTTTAGTCTTTGTGGTATTCCAGCTGCAAACCTCTAGTCTCTTACAGTTAGATCTTAGTGTGGGCCTAGGCTAGTGCTGTATAGTGTGGCTGTCGGCTTCATTAAAACTAAACTTACCACAACTCCTACTCCCACACAAACTTACTCTCTACTTGCTCATACATGCAGATCCCAGCATTAAGGGAAACATAGCCGGACCCCAGGCTTTAGGGGATTTACCACTACCTTTACCTATCTGCTGCTTGGCACCCTTTTTTAAGTAAAACATCCCCAATAAGGGATTAAAGCAGAGAAGCCTGTAGGGCCTCTGGTGGTCACCTCACACAGTGATAATTGATTAAAGTCAGCCACAAAAACCTAGTTTTACTTTTTTTGATCTTTGGATCCAGTGCTTGTGTCACCACTTTTCATTTTAGTAGTCACTGC
The DNA here is from genome assembly GCA_038089095.1 of Tylopilus orsonianus. Lineage (NCBI taxonomy): Eukaryota > Fungi > Basidiomycota > Agaricomycetes > Boletales > Boletaceae > Tylopilus > Tylopilus orsonianus. The sequence continues at coordinate 7,152 of JBBPKE010000451.1, read as the reverse complement.
TTGGTAGGCTATTGGCCAAGAGTGGTCAAGAGGGAATGCAGATCTCTTGATTTAGTTACACCTTTTTACCTTTACATATGGATGATTTCTCACTCTCCAAGTCTGGGCTTCCAAGAGGCCCTCAAAGCTCAGCTCTCCAGAACACTTGACTTCTGGGAGAGATTCCAATTGGAACAAGTTGACCCAAATGACACCAACGAGGGTTTCAACTTCCATCCTTCCCCACCCCCTGAAAGAAGATTGGTCTCCCTGATCAAAAGAAGAAGTGAAGTCCTAAACTTCAAAGATCTGGTTATTTACAGACCAGAACTATTTGCAGACAAAGTTCTTGATACAGGAGACTTTGAAGAGGACATAGAGGAATTAACTCTGTCCATAAAGAAAGAAGAGTCCCTTACCCCATTTGTACCACCACCTCCATCTTTCTACATACTCCTTCCCCACCTCCAAGATGTCCAAAGTAGACATGGGACCAATCGTGCCAACATGCAAAGAGTTCGAACAAATGTGGTGTGCATTCACCGATCTAAAAAGAATGCTAGAAAGGAATCAGGCCGACACCCAGGACGCAAGGGAATGGATGGAGGAACTCGAAAGGGCAGGAGTGGGGTCAGCCGCACAAGAAGCGGCAAGCACTATGCCTAGATTTCAGAAAAAAATAGAACCTGTACCTGATCCAGGAAAATACAATGGAAAGAGCCTAATGTTTGAGAACTGGTGGACTTGAATGAGGGTCTACCTCAACCAAAACTTGGAAGGGTTCCCTACCCTTCAAGATAAAGGATATGGCATCCTGATGAGAATTGGAGATGCTGAGAAGCCAGAAACCTTCAGAGTGCTCACATGGGCACAAATTAAAATGAAAGAATATGGATCGCCAGGCACAGATGGACGTACCCACTGGCCCACAATTGACATGTGGGAAGTAGAGCTGAGGGCTTGCTTCATAGCAGGAAACCAGAGAGACATTGTTTGGTGCAAGATGCAAATGTGCCAGCAAGGACCAAGAGAGTTCATTCACACTTTCTTGACAAGGTTTGGGGGAGTATACGACCCCACATTAATACTGGAGGAGATGGCCGCTTGATGCCTTGAGGAGAATGTTGCTGAGGATATCTGAATGCAATTATTTCTCACAGGAAAAAGATCCCAAAATTATAATACATTGAGGGACAATATTATTGTCATAGATCAAGCCCTGGAAGCCTTCAAGATGATGAAGGCCAAGAAAAGAGAGGGAGGCACATTCTCCAATAACGCCTACAAAGGAAAAGGCAGAGACCCCAATGCTATGGATATCGATGCCCTTAATACAAGGCAAGAATAGCCTTTGGGCTGTTTTAACTGTGAAACTAAGGGCCACTTAATAAAGGATTGCCGAAAACCATCCACCCAGTGCTCTGAATGCAAATTCAGACAAGGAGGCCACCATGCCAATTGCTCAAAATGAAAGAAAACCATATGAGCAATGGATAGTGGTGATGTGGAGGAATCTGAACAGGCAGCTGGTCCATCTAGAATGCCGGAAAGGGCTGCTGTCATCTGGGACGACAGACAGCAACTTGACATTGCCACCCTGATCAGAGGGCTGAATCCTGAACAGGCCATTGTGGCCTTAAAAGATATCATGGCATTGGAGAAGAAGGGAAAAGGGAAAGCCAACTGAGGAATCCGAAATCTCAGAAGGCTACAAGTAAGTATTTTCAGAATCATTTTGATGCCCTAAAGGGGCTTGACAGGGACTATAGTGATGCCTATAATGAGTATAATATTGAAAATGTAATAAATAAAAAAAAAGGTATCCCCTGTAAAGTAGTAGGCACCAACAGATGCATATCTGTACATAGCACAGATGGAGCTGCAGGTTTCGATGTGTACGCTGCAGTGGATGCAGTAGTACCCAAGGGGGGAAAAGCACTTGTTGACACTGTGATACTAGTTGCAATTCCTAATGGTTTCTATAGAAGGCTTGCGTCCTGATCCAGGGTTGCTTCCAAGAAATCAATAGAAGTCGGAGCTGGTGTTATTGACTCGGACTATCGAGGAAATGTGTTTCTTCTTTTATTTAACAGAAGTAATGAGGACTTTAGTGTATCAGTTGGAGATAGGATAGCCCAACTGATCATTGAACAGATCAGTACCTAACCCCTGGAGAAAGTTGACAATTTAGGAGATACCAGAAGGGATGAGAAGGGATTTGGCAGTACTGGTATTCAATGTACCACTACAACCGAGACTGGGACCCCTTGTGGGCTTGCTGCACAGGAATGCAGGCTTAATTCAGTCAAAATAACAACAAAAAAAAAAGATGATGACCAAAACCCTCTTGATGTTCCAGATCAAGTCTGGGTTAGAAACTTAAAACATCAAAGGGAGCTAACCTTGATGGTCTCTGTCGCTCCACCTACTGAAAAAGGAAATATGAGAAAAGTTAGTGCCCTACTAGATAGTGGTGCAAATGGAATGTTCGTTGATAAAACATGGGCAAAAAGTCATAACATCCCACTTCAAAGACTGGAAAAAGAAATACCTGTCTTTAATGTTGATGAAACAAAGAATTCAGCCAGAAATATCACCCATACGGCCGAATTAATTATGAATTATGAAGGACACAGAGAACGAATCATTGCAGAAGTTACCGACCTAGGAAAGAATGACTTTATCCTAGGATATACCTGGTTAGAAAAGCATAACCCCTCCATTGATTGGCAAACAGGGGAAGTGCATCTTCATTGATGTCCAAGATCTTGTTATCTTCTTTGAGAACGAACATGCTTTATGAGATCCCTGGTGGATAAAGAAATTGACAATGCTCAAGTCGTCTATCCAAAGATTAAAGCATTAGAAAAAGACATTAAAAGAGAGACAACTGTGGATGAACTGGTTCTGCCACAGTACTTACACAATTATTATTCAGTATTCTCCAAAGGATCTTCTGAGAGGATGCCATTAAAGAAACCATGGGATCATTGTATTCAACTTAAAGAAGGATTTCGGCCCAAAAAGGCAAAAGTTTATCCAATGTCCCCAGAGGAACGGGCCAAAGTAGATAGTTTCATCAAGAAACAGCTTCAAAAGGGATATATTCGACCTTCAAAGTCACCAATAATGTCACCTGTCTTCTTTGTACCAAAGAAAGATGGGAAGAAACGAATGGTACAGGATTACCAATACCTCAATGAATGGACAGTCAAAAACAACTACCTGTTGCCGCTGATCTCAGATTTGATTGATCACCTAAAGGATTCAAAGTTGTTCACGAAGATGGATCTTTGCTGGGGCTATAACAATATTCGCATGAAAGAAGGCAATGAATGGAAGGCAGCGTTCACAACTCATTGAGGGAGTTTTGAACCACTAGTAATGTTTTTTGGGCAGTCAAACTCACCTGCAACCTTTCAAACAATGATAAATGATATCTTTTATGATATGCATGCTTGTGTTATCGTCTATATGGACAATCTTTTGATCTTTACAAAGACAAAGGATCAGGTGGAATATGATGCAGTTGTCATGGAAGTGTTGAAAAGACTCAAAGAGCATGACCTCTTTGTAAAACCTGAAAAATGTGTTTTCTCTGTCGAAAAAGTCGAAATGCTAGGAATGATTGTTACCCCTGAAGGTGTCTTTATGGCAGAAGATAAGATAAAAGGAATAATGGATTGGCCAGTTTCAAAAACTGTTAAAGGCATCCAAGGTTTCCTTGGATTAGCAAACTTCTATAGGTGATTTGTCAAAGATTTCGCAATAATTGCAAGGCCATTGAATGACCTTACAAAGAAAGACATTCCTTTCAAATGGACGGAACAGAGACAACAAGCATTTGATATACTAAAGAAAGCATTTACAATGGCTCCCATAATGATGTACCCAGATGAAGATACGCCCTATGGACTAGAGTGTGATGCATCTGATTTTGCAACAGGAGCTGTACTCTCTCAGAAAATTGATGGAAAGTGGCACTCAGTTGTCTACTCATCAAATTCGATGACTCTGGAGCAGTGAAACTACCCCATCACTGATAAAGAAATGCTGGCCATTATAAATGCATTAGAACAATGGCATCATCATTTAGAAGGTGCAAAGCATCAATTTGAGATTTGTATGGATCACTCCAATCTCCAATACTTCATAAAAGGACAAGATCTCAATTGACGACAAGCACACTGGGCGCAGTACCTCTCACGATTTGATTTCCTGTTGGTTAAGAAGGCAGGAACCTCTATGGGAAAGCCCGATGCCCTCTCTAGATGAGAAGATCATGCCATTGGAATAGAGAATGACAACAAAGGGGTTATTATGATCCCAGAAAGTAAAGTCTGAAGAATGCAACCCACCTACATGGGAATGGCAGAAGAAGACCTTCTTGATGAAGTAAAGAAAGCACAAGGTTCCCCAGAGGAATTAAAGTTAATGAATGAGAAGATCTATGTCCCTGATAAAGAAGGATTATGACAGAAAATCATCTCTTTGTATCATGACTCCACCCTTGCTGAACATGGCAGATCTGACAAAACGATGGAATTGGCAAGCTGATTCTATAAATGGAAAGGGATGAGATCCCAGATAAAAGATTATTGTGCCTGATGCGACAGGTGTGCTTGGATGAAACCCACAAATCAGCTTTCTGCTGGTTCTATAAAGCCATTACTGGTTCCTAATGGACCTTGAAAGGAAATTACCGCAGATTTCATCACAGATCTGCCAGAAAGTAAAGGGTTTGACTCAATCCTAGTGATTGTCGACCATTTCTCTAAAGAGGTGGCATTTATCCCCACCAATAAAACTGTGACTAGTCTTGAAACAGCTAGACTGTATCAAGATCATGTCTGGAAGCATCATGGTCTTCCAGATTCCATTGTCAGCGATTGTAGACCTCAGTTCACTTTGCAATTAATGAAAGATCTGTGCTCGATGCTGCAGATAAAACCAAAATTGTCAACAGCCTTCTACCCTCAAACAGATGGTCAAACAGAATGGGTCAATCGGGATCTTCAACAGTATCTCTGATTGTTTACTGCTGAAAAGCAGAAAGAATGGGCTGAATAGTTGAGCCTGGCTCAGTTTAATTATAACAATTGAATGCATTCATCAATGGGCAAGTCCCCTTTTGATGTAACAAGGTCATATATGCCCAGAATGGGTATAGAACCAAGGATGACGAAGAGTTCCACTGCACAGGAATTTGCTAAGGAGTTTTCTGGTATCTTTATTCAAGTTAGAAATAATTTGGAAAAGGCTCATGCCAAAATGATGGCATGGGGAGGTAGCCAGAGATTGGATGTTGAATATTCAATCAGAGACAAAGTTTGGCTCTCCACCTCACACCTAGATTTGCGATGATCTGATCACTTATCTTCAAAGTTAATGAAATGGTTTATTGGACCTTACGAGATAACCGATATCATAGATTTGAATGCTGTGCATTTGAAATTACCAAGTTCCATGTGCATCCACCCGGTTGTGAACATAAGTCGCATTAAACCTTACAAAAAACGTCTCCCAGGACAATCAGTCGTTGCTCCTGGACCCTCTAACATGGATGATGAAGGACAAGAGGAATGGGAGGTTGAGAAAATAGTTAATTCTTGCCTTAGGGGCAATGGGCTCCAGTTTTTGGTCCACTGGAAGGGTTATGGTGATGAAGACCATACTTGGGAACCTCAGAGCAATTTATCAAAGGTGCAGACTGCCATTGATGATTTTTACAAAGCGAATCCAACGGCTCCACATCGTCTTAAACTTATTAATGTGAAATTTGAGGATCTGGGCTTCCATCCTTATGAGAACCTCACTGAATGTTTATCTCCTCTCATTGGTTGTCTGGAATCCAAACCCTAGAAGGGGGGTAGTGTTGAAAATGCTGTATTTTTACCTTTAGAATAGTGTTACTTTTTCATGTCATGTGATCTATGGCTGTGCTCATCATGTGACTCATCACATGACTTGAGGCTATGCCTCTTACCAATCAAAGGCTGTGTTGTGGCTGTGCTATGACATCATAATGACATCATAGTCTAGGCTAGTCCAGACAAACTTATGTATTTAATTACTGTCGTAGAACCTTCTGGAATGTTCTATTACTATATCCATATATAGTATTAGTGTAGATTCACACACCAGCCCTAAGCTGGTCCGTGCACTGGTTTGTACAGTATATATAGCTGTCAATGCAATGCTCAAAGACTCCAGTTTAGTCTTTGTGGCATTTCAACTGCAAACCTCTAGTCTTTTACAGTTAGATCTTAGTGTGGGCCTAGGCTAGTGCTGTATAGTGTGGCTGTTGGCTTCAGACACACCTCTCCCCAAGCCACATAGTAACTGCCCTGAAGGAGGTATCCCCTCTGTCGCTCTCCCCCTTTATACTCACCATCTCTCCAATATCACTATCTCCGAACTCAACCAGGAGCACTTGATTGCGTACCTGTGAGACTCTCATTTGGCCACCACCATATCTGCTCATTGCAACTTAGACTCTCCATTTTTTGCCCTCCATTTAGCCTTTCTCCACACCTCTCATCTATCCCTGATTGCTGGTCATTTCACCACCTTTCCTCATTACTCTTCTTTTGACTGCTTTATAAACCAAGTATATGAAAACCTCCAGATGCAGCTTGTAGTCCTCACTGAAGTAATTTCAGTGCTTAGTCAGCTTTCGCATCACGTGACCATGTCACTTTTTTGAAGCTCTTAGCTTTTACCATACGGTGTCTAGCTTCAAGCCCACAGATACTAGTTTAAGAGAATAGCTATGATGAGGCTGAAATGCCACAAGAACTAGTCTGGAGTTCTTGGGCTTGTCGCATTCCAATATATATACTACAGTAATCTATGCTGTGTTGAAAACACCGCTTTTTTACCTTTAGAACGGTGTTACTTTTGCATATCACGTGACCTATCACGTGACTGATCATGTGACTTGAGGCTGTGCCTCCTTAGTCAGCAAAGGCTGTGTCGTGGCTGTGCTATGACATCATATGACATCATAGGTCTAGGCTGGTCTAGACAAACTCATGTATTTAATTACTGTCGTAGAACCTTCTGGAATGTTCTATTACTAATACCCATATATAGTTAGTGTGTAGATTCACACGCCAGCCCTAAGCTGGTCCGTGCACTGGTTTGTACAGTATATATAGCTGTCAATGCAAC
>JBBPKE010000450.1:0-19060 GCA_038089095.1 Tylopilus orsonianus | reverse complement strand
GGGGGGCCCCCCGGGGGCCGGGGGGGGGGGGGGGGGGGGGGGGGGGGGGGGGGGCCGGGGGGGGCGGGGGGGGGGCGGGTGTGCGGGGAGCATCGAGCCCGAGGGCGCTGCCAGTGGGAGACAGCGGACACGGAGGCCTGGTCACGTGCGTGTTTGAAAAGGGATTCGCACAGTCCGTGTCTCTGCATCGCACCTCTGCCAATCATGCTGGCCCGTCTGGCCCGCACGTCCGCCCGCTCATTCGCCCACCTCAGCTCCCCTACCCCAGATGACCTCGCCCACCTGGCAGCCCTCCTCCCCCCGATCGCCGTCCTCTCCACCCTCCCCCCGCTCTCAAGCCCCGCCGACGACCTCGCCCCCTACAATGTAGACTGGATGGGAAAATACCATGGCCAGGCAGATACCGTCTTGCGTCCTCGCACCACACAGCAAGTCAGCGACATTGTCAGATTCTGCGCCGCACGCCGCATTGGCATAGTCCCCCAGGGGGGCAACACCGGCCTCGTCGGAGGCAGCATCTCCTTGCAAAAGGAGATCGTGCTTAGCCTGGGCGCAATGAACAACGTCCGCTCCTTCGATCCTGTATCTGGTACCTGTCTGCATCCTTGGCATTCAGAACGAATCGAAATCGTCCCTCTCTAGGCATCTTGGTTGCCGATGCCGGCTGCATCCTTGAGTCCCTCAGCGACTACATTGCCCCACACAACCATATCATGCCGCTCGACCTCGGGGCAAAAGGAAGGTCTGCATCCCTGTCCTCCCCTTCTCCCAGTCTCATCTTTCTCAAGCTGCCAGATAGGTGGAAACATCTCCACAAATGCAGGTGGTCTTCGTCTCTTGCGGTACGGTTCCCTTCACGGCACCGTACTCGGTCTCGAGGTCGTCCTCCCAGATGGTACCATTCTCGACCAGCTTTCCACTCTGCGCAAGGACAACACCGGTGCGTCGCCTTCGTGTAAAGAGTGCTCCCCGTTATCTCAGCCCCGCAGGGTACGACCTCAAGCAGCTCTTCATCGGTGCAGAAGGAACGCTCGGGGTCATCACCGGTGTATCCATTCTCACCCCACCGGCGCCCCAAGCATCCAACAATATCTTCTTGGCCTTGCCCCACTTTAAGAACATCCTTCCACTTTTCCAAACTGTGAAGCGTCAGTTGGGCGAAATCCTGTCCGCCTTCGAGTACATTGACCGCACCGCGTACGATATGGCCCTTGATCACGGTCTGGGTCCCATCTTAAATCCAGACGAAGTCGCTGATGCTCAATGCTTCGTACTTGCCGAGACAAGCGGTGGGAACCAGGAGCACGATTTGGAGGTAATTATACCCAATCCCATGACCTGTCCCTCAGCTGAGCCCAGCCAACCTGTTTAATAACAGAAATTGAACACCTTGCTCGAAAGTTTGATGTCAGCTGACGAGCCTCTCATTTATACTGGCACCCTCTCTCAGTCGCCGGGTCAATTTGCCTCCCTTTGGGCATTGAGGGAAGGCCTGACAGAGTGTGTACAAAAAGAGGGGAAGCCCTACAAGTATGACGTCTCCGTTCCTCTCGCAGACTTTCAGAGCGTTGTAGATGCCATCCGTGAACGTCTGGTCTCAAAAGGCCTTTATGGCGATCATGCGATCTCGAAAGTGATTGGGTACGGTCACGTTGGCGATGGCAAGTGTCCCTACCACACATAATTACATTCATCTTTACCTATGCTCGTTTCAGGCAATCTTCACTTGAATGCCATCGCGAAGCATGGTTACCGTCCCGAATTGGAAGCAGCCCTCGAGCCGTTCATTTATGAGCTTGTTGGTGCGTCCTGCCTTTACCCCTCCTTCTGACAGCAGACTGACCGTGTGACAGCTTCGCACAAGGGCTCGGTGTCCGCAGAGCACGGCATTGGATCAATGAAGACGAACGCACTTCATTACTCAAAGAACAAGGTCAGCATAGAGTGGATGAGGAAAATCAAACAGACGTTCGATCCACTCAACATCATGAACCCCGGAAAGGTCTTGCCGCCCTAGCCAGTGTTCTGATTTTTGTAACGTACTGCAATACTCGGCCGGATTGGCATTCGAATATTCAAACTTGCTCCATAAGTTAGTACTGTGATTCAGTCATGTGACTCAACATTGGGATGCTAGTGACTTCATCACCACAATCGAGAGTGTCGATGACGTAGCCCCCGGAAAACATATAAAAAGCCAAGGCATGCTCGATATCGTTCCAGCATCCAACCGCACCTACTGTATCACCGCATCTGCTTTGAATACCATGGCCAACCTTGGAAACGTAAGACCCCCTTGACTATTCGAACATTATGAACTGAGACGGGGCACTCAGGTCGCCGGAGGCCATAGTATGCCCAAAGCCACGTCTAGGTAGTGGCAGTAGCTGACTGACATTGGCAGAGGCTACGATAGCTAACCCCAAGGTCTCCGAGGAGGCCAAGGAGCACTCGAAGCAGGTACTCGAAGAAATGGAAAGTCGCGGTGAGCTGCCCGAGCAACATCGTCGTGTCGATGAGGGGAAGAATACGGGCAATGTTCTCGGTGGTCACAAGGTCTGGGCATACTTTGCAACAACCGCGTTTGAATCTCTGATGACGTGTACACAGGCGACGTTGAAGAACCCCAACGTTTCGGATGGTGCGAAGGAGCATTCAAAGCACGTCTTGGAGGACATGGATGCCTGAATGGATCGGTTGCGTACGACAGAAGTGTTGTAGGATAGTGTCAGCGTATCGAACCTGTTTGTCCCCGCGCTTTATTTTCTCAGCAAGATGAAAACGGGATCGCCAAGAACGATGTCGGCCATGTGTCGAAAAGACCCTGTCAGTGACAGTAGCAGACCTCCGAACGATGCGTACGCGGTTCTGTCTAAATCATGAGTGTTTTGGCTCAAGAGATGTTCGAGTCCACCGTACACTATTTCTCCTCCCCCGTCAAACTTGTACACCTGCACCGCCGCTTGTTCACTAAAGCTTGTCCCCGTCGTAAATTGCTCACCTTGCCGTACATCACATAGTCGTAATCCTTCTCTAGTCCTTGCACGCCTTTGCCATCGGGCCGCCAGATGTTCCTGTCCTTGTCCTCTGCCTCAACAACATCACCTCCTCCGGTCTGGATCAGGGATGAGGCAAGTGCCATGGCAAAACTTTGACCTTCGGCGAGCGGAAAGAGCTCGACATTGTAGTCCAGGGTCATATCCATGTCGTGATTTTTGGAGCGGGCATACAACCGAGACACTGGCAATCGAATTAGCAAGTCGTGCATGATGGCATAGGATCACCATACCTCTGTCGAACTTCTTTCCTTCCTTGTCGATTGCATTGATAGTGAATATGTCGTCGAATACAATATTTGACGAAGCCGACGACATGGTTCTGCACAACCGTGGTAGTCGACTGCTATTCGGAGAGGTTGGAACGAATTACTACTGTATGCACATGAGCTGGATACGACCATCTACTTTAACCCTTTGGCTTCAATGCCAAGCTCCCACATCCTACAGACATGCATCCTCCCTCGTCATTAAACGACCATCACCATCCGCTACAAGAGTAGCTCCAACACCTCTCGTGTTCTGTTCCGCAAAGGGATGGGCACCTCGACAACACATCGTGTAGGAATCCCTCAAGACTCACCGTCAGACAACTTTAATGCGATGTTCTAGACTTTCCCCATACTTGTCTGTTCTGGCCGAGTCAGGCTTCACCTGTATAGAAAGTCACTTCTCGCGACCGTCGAAACCCGGCGTTACTTGCACTTCCGAAGAGCTTCTAGAGATTTGCGTGAACGGTGAGTATACTTGCATGCTGCAGTGTCCCTTACCTTGTGCGATCCTGGTAGACATGAGAGCAAACATCCAGACACTAGCGTATCCCTCCCCGCCCGTCATATTCGCCAGCGGTTTTGCTTGCTTGATCGCACAGACATATATATCATCGCACCCCGCACGAGGTCTCTTTCTCATTTCACCGCCCCTCTCCAACGCGTCTTTGCACCCTGACGTCTTGCCGACAACGTTGGTAGAGTTCGACTATGAACTCCACTTTCCTATTGCTGTGATGGCCACCTCGGACTACATGGCCAAGTTGCAAACTCAAACTCGCTTTGCTCCAAGCGCATGGGTGGATTTGATCCAAGTCGAGAACCTCGAGAGTGATCGGGCCGTCAAGGAAGCCGAGCGATGGGTAGACGAACTTGGTGTCTAGGTATCTCGTATCCGAACCATCCTGTCCTCTAGTTCGTACACATCATCACCTACTTCGATATGCCAACATCGAAGCGTACACAAGTGGAAAAGAGCACGGAAGAACTAGGGTGAAAACGCCGGTCTTGGCGATTCCATATCCTAGAAGGAAGGGTTTGCCTCGAGTACATCGGTCACTATCTCCTGGCAAGGATCTTCAAGGAGGGTCATTCGAATCATTCCCTCACAGGTAGGTATGCGCAAAGGACACAAAGGTTAGTACAAGAACCATTGTGACTTTTTCGACTATTCAGTCGCAGCAACGCAACGTTTACTTCTCAACCGCCACATACGGTCTCCTCTCGGGCTTGCACAGACAGGTATTATGTTGCAAGGCCCTGGATTTTGCGGGAAGATGGAACATCACCAGTGCGATGTACAATCAGGTCTAGAATGTATGTAGCGGACAAAGAGCGGATATCTATGTCGGTCGCCAACGGCTCGAATGGACCGTAAACGCCGCAACGCTATGATCATGACTCCACATGTGCTTCCCGCTCCAGAGCCCCAGTTACATTCCCAAGACCGGGTAAAGTCACTTTCCAGGTCCCTTTAGAAGCAAGTACTCTACGAACTTGGTTCTCGATCAGTTCGTGTAGCTTTGGTACGTCTTTTAGCATGGCTCGACTACCCATCAAAGAGGTAGTCTTCAGATTAAGAGTGAACTCTGAAGGAAAAGAGATAGTCAACACTTGTTCGGATGAAAACGGAGACGGGGGTGTAACAGTGACCTAAGATATTCATGAGCTGGTGTACCGCAAGCTGACGAACGCGGACTCGCCGGTGACTCAAACAAATCGAGAGAGATTGTGAGTGAAACGGGGAGACGTGCAAACGACGACATGGGGTAGTTAAACAGATAGGCGGTGGAAAGGGATACCGAGACACTATCGGCGTAGGACATCCGGAACTTGACGGACTGTGGCGCGTCAGCGTCTGGGAGGGACATGGTACACACTACTAACAGTCAAAGTACTCATTTCGCGCACATTGGCCATGAGTTGGGCGTTGAATAGCAGTGGCGCTGAATTTCCAAGGTCCACTGCATGGACACTAATATGATCCTAGATTCAAGTATAGAAATCAGGGCGGAAATATAGGAAAGACAAAAGGGGAGCAGACAATGAAACCACGGGGGCGGATTTTGTTGGCGTATGCTTCTATTCGAGCCCGGGCAACTTCATTGCCTTCGGACCCCCCCAACCCGTCTTGCAGTTTTGCCCGGTAGACATCAGCTATCTGCCCGGCGCTGTCAAGACCGCACTATGTCTCGGCATGGTAGGTCGACGAACCTGCCGGGCTAGGGCGTTGACCCAATTGGCCGACTCTATGTCCTCCGGGGAGGTATTGGTCTCGGGGAGAGGTGAGCGGGTTTGAGAAGAGTTGTCCGACTTGGGGAGTGGATGGAAAACTGGAGGTTCTGATTCGTCGCTTTGTGGGAGGAGGAACAGATATTTGAGGACGAGGGCAAGAACGAGGACAATGGATAGCTGCCCGAGGAGAAGGCCTTGAGTAAAGGTTGGGGTCAAGGAGAAGATGTAGTTGCTACCCATGAAGAATGTCCGATGTGAGAGTTACTCATGCAGCCCGTCGTCTTCGTCGCCTGGCCCGGTGCTCCCCTCACCGCATCCCTCGTCCACGCCTCCGTCGCCGCTCTTGGCTCGTCAGCCTCCATTCTGTCCGTTCTCCCTTCCCCACCACCGTCGATCCTCATTCAATGGGCTAGTTACGATTGCATCGACCATGCCCTCACCGCTGCCGAGCCGGACCACGTCCTCTCATCATCTTACACGATCAGAAAGGCGCTCATCCGAAAGCACTTCTTGGCCCGTTGCATTCAATCCTATATCGCTAAACGCCCTGATTCATCTCTTGCAAAGGCCGTGCCCCCCACCTGGGATATCGATATCGCCTACGCAGACGAACTCGATGAAATGTGGAGCGACGACCTATGGGACCTTGCCGGCGCACTGGATGCCAACGGCGGCGAACCCAAGCGGTGGTTTATTCTTAAACCGGGCATGACCGACAGAGGCATGGGTATCAGGCTCTTCGACAGCAGAAACGCCTTGTACAGTATATTCGAAGAGTTCGATTGCGATCCTGAAGATGAAACGGTTGACGATACAACCGTCACGTCTGTCATGACTTCCCAGCTCAGACATTTCGTTCTTCAGGTATCAGTCAGGTTACATCAATACAGTTCGCATCCAACCTGAGCGTGCATCCAGGAATATATTTCAGCACCTCTACTTGTCGATCCAAGCGAGATCTCTCTGTCGATAAAAGCCCAACCATCGTGCAACCTGCGGGGCCACAAAGTCGTTTTGTTTCCTCCCCGTTTTCGCGGACCTGAGTGACACTTATCTGACAGTTTCACTTACGGACATATGTCGTTGCCTCTGGCGCTTTAACCGTGTTCATGTACGAACACATCCTAGCACTATTTTCCGCTGAACCCTACAACGCCCCCGTGCGCTCTGGCCTTGAACAGACTATTTCCCTCGCTCCCCATTTGACCAACACATCTCTGCAGACCCACTGCGGAGAAGAGAATGTGCGCCTTTTAGATGAACTGGTTGGGTGCCGCATAATTTCTGGGGGCGGGGCATTGAACGACAACGTGTTGGGTACCATGGACATCGCAGCGATCAAACAACAGATGGCTGGCACCCTGTCGGAAACATTCAAAGCTGTGCTCGAGCAACCAGTACACTTTCAGGCATGATAGTTCAACTCTTACACACTCTCAGCATTCTGATACTTCCACCGCAAATAGCCATTACCTAATGCTTTTGAGCTTTATGGTGCCGACTTTCTGGTCTCACACGAACCCGGTGGCTTCCAGGTCAAGCTGTTGGAAATGAATTCTGAACCGGCCATCGAACTCACGGGACCGCGATTGACTTGGATTCTGGAAGACCTGTTCAAGGCAATCAGCATCGTTTGCGTCCAGCCTTTTATACAGCGAACTAGTCGCGAAAACAGTGATGCTACGTCGAGCACCGGCGAAACCGTGCACAATTTACGCAAGTGTCTTGACATTAAAGTCTATTCTTCCATGGCAAGCTGACTTGTTCGTGAGTATGGTTCACGGACAATGGTTCCTGAAAAAAGTCGAATGTCTGCGACGTAATATGGTATGAATGTGCACGATGAGCCAGCGTTTCCCAGAAATTTAATATACATTCACAAAGTATCCGAGTTGTTGGTGAATGTCCATGTCTTTCCTTGCTTGTCGATAACAGAGCGTCTCTCCACTTCCAAGCGTCCATAGAAACGGCGTGAGCCACACATGTCTTGAAGTTTTCAGAGAGGGTCTGGTTATATCCGACACATCGAAGTTTGATGATCCCACGTTTCCACACCATTATGATCAATTGCGGCGCGGGAGGAAAGGCAGCAAGTCCGAAGTAAATGCCGTGATGAGTCGTTAGTTATTTGCCCGTGAAAGAAACTGCGTGAAATTTCTTCAAAACCTGTGTATCGAATTCTACGAGCCTCGTGAGCCTTCAGTCTTCGTTATCCTGCATTTCTCTTGGAGAGCCGTCAGCTTCCCTTTCTACGCAAAGCCTAGTAAATCGCAGATATGATACAAAACATGTCGCCACTCTTCTACGGATGAGGTCTTTGTTTTCACCAAGTAGTTTAGCGGGGTCTGTTCTCGTATGAGACGTCGGCCAAAGTAAAGGTATATGTAAGGACCAGCCTGCCGCATGCATAGCTGTTACTTAGTCGTGTATAGTTCACAAGACATTGTAGGCGTCACCACCTCCACCGAGTGCGTTTTCCTCCAATCTGTTAGCTGGGGACGCTTGCCGCTGTGCAAGCTCATCCTGAAGCTTAACCATTCGCTCCAAGCGGAAGGTGGTGTGCTTTGGGAGAATTATTCCGAGCCTTAGTAATGCTTACGCCCCGTCATTTATCCGCTCATTCAAAAAGCCATCTGTAGGCGGAGTAGGGGAGCCTCTCAGCCTATGGTGGAAATGATAAGCTCTTGCCCAAGCGAACTTGACCATCTCCGAGGATCCGTGATGTTGTTCACTCCATCACAACTGAAAGGTTAACGTGATATGACCTGGACCACGTGACCATGATTATAAGCTCCCATTTTATTTAAATCATAGCTTGAAAATGCAGCCTTCATCACCTTCCTCGAATGCGGAGCGCGCGACATCCACGCCGTTGCGGAAACGTTCCAAATGGGACGAAGATGACCCCGAGGCCGAAGCAATTCAAAAGCGTCAACAATCTCTGAAACGTCGCATAAAGACGGTTCGGAGTACCCGTGTTCGTGACGCTGGTGAAGTGCCCGTGGATCCTACTCCGCCTCAGCAGCATCACTCAGCCCGTCCTACTACGCACAGTGTCTTTGTGCCCCTCAGAACTGCCCATCCTCCAATTCAGCCGTCTCGTTCTGTGTATTGTTACGAACGACTCAACCAAATAGAAGAGGGGTCCTATGGGGTCGTATTTCGCGCCAGAGACAAAGAGAGTGGGGATATTGTTGCGCTTAAGAAGCTCAAACTTGACGAGGAGAAACATGGTTTCCCCATCACTGCGCTTCGTGAGATTGGTGCTCTCGTGGCGTGTCGGCACGAAAATGTGGTTCGAATTCGCGAAGTAGTCGTTGGTGACACCCTGACGCAGTGAGTTTAGCTGTCTATCGCTTTTGTGGTTGTGATCAACACGAACAACCGGAAGAGTCTACGTAGTGATGGATTTCATCGAGCATGATCTCAAGACGCTCCTGACATTAATGCCATCTCCTTTCCTTCAATCTGAAATCAAAACTCTGATGCTGCAGCTATTATCTGCTGTTGCCCACTGTCACACGAATTGGATTCTACACCGCGATCTGAAGACCAGCAACTTACTCATGAACAACCGCGGAATGATCAAAGTAGCCGACTTTGGTCTTGCACGAAGATATGGCGATCCTGTCGGTGTAGGGGGCTTGACACAATTAGTAGTAACATTATGGTACCGGTATGTTGTCTGCAAAATTTCGTCTATTGTCCTCTCCCACACTTGCTGTCAGAGCCCCAGAAATTCTGCTGGGAGCAGCAAAATATTCAACTGCCATCGACATGTGGTCTGTTGGGTGTATCTTCGCTGAGCTGCTCTTGAAAGAGCCTGTTTTTCAGGCTCAAGGAGAGGTAGAACTTCTTTCCATGATTTTCAAGCTCCTCGGTCCTCCCTCGAGCTCCTCTTGGCCGGAATACTCTGGCCTTCCTCTCGCCAAGACCATAACTCTCCCTGCTCCACATGCCCATCAGTTTCGGCAGCGATTCCAGTATATGACAACAGCGGGGCTTGATCTTTTGATGTCGTTTTTAACATATGATCCAGCGCAGCGCATTACTGCAGAGGAAGCCCTGCGTCATCCTTATTTTAGGTTAGTTTTTATCGCTATCGCTTCTGTTTCACTGACTGGCTGCGCACTTCAAAGTGAATCCCCTCTTCCAAAGCACCCGGACCTTTTTTCTTCATTCCCGTCAGTTGCCGCTGGTGAAAAGTGAGTATTGTTGCCCTCCCACGACAAAGTGTGTGACCTCGCGCCCAGACGCAAAAAGCCATTCGATAGCCCCTCTGCACCCGCACGAGCAGCGAATTACATTAATCTTGCAGAGAATGACATGTTATAGTATGCGATATGTGATGTGTTCGCTCGGGCTACAGGCTACATGTATACGTATAAGCAGCAAGAATAGGCAAGAGCACTCCTCAGCTATAGACCCCCGACATCATCACCGATGCTATCCCCAACACTATTTAGCAACTGTCGCATTCTCTGAAATCTGGTCCTAGTACGATCCATTTCGCCGCACTTGTCGTAAAACTCTTTCACCTCTTGAACAGTGAACCTGAACTCGTTGGCTATATCATGGATCGCTTGATCGATACAATGGAGTAGGGGTTCCGCATGTGGTCCACCTGACGTAAATGCGATTGATGCGACGGCAGTGTTAGGATGTGAGCTTGGAGGTCTAAGGGCCTTGAGTACACTCCCCGATTCTGCAAACCATGCTCACATTATTTTCGCCTTCTTGGCGGCGTGGGGCCCACCGTCATCACCGTCATCCGTTTTCCGTTTCCCCCACGGCGGAGGAGATTGGTCACCAATTCGAATCGGCCACTCTTCGCTCTCCTCACCATCCGCCATTTCCTCCTCGTCAGGAGTTTGTCGAGCATGAAGCCCTGACATTCCAGCCCGAGGTTCGCTAGCAATTTGATCGGGAGTAAACACGATGATCGGCATAGTGACATTAGTGTTGCCATCGATGGGTCCTGTTATCTGTCTTTCTGCGTTATTCGGGTGAAGTGACTCGTCCACCGGCTTTGTGCGCCTTTTCCTTGTACGCCTTGTTTTTTCTTCCGCCTGTCGAACATAACCATACTGTCCCTTCTCCCCGTGCGCCGGCTTTTTCTGGTCCACAATCGCGGTAATCATGTTGTCCAAACGTACAGAGTTCTTCTTGTAACGCTCTCGCCATGACTGCCACGTGTGTCGAGTTACCCATGCATACTCTGGATCAACAGCCTAGGAGGTATCAGAATGGGATTGCCATGAGTATCCTCGAAGCTCACCAGCTCACATAGCTGTTGGTACAGACGGTTACCGGTCCTACCGCCTGTTTCCTTGTATGGAATCTTGGTTGCTATCCACTGGCACAGACGTTCCTCATCTTCTTCGGTAAATTGAGTTCGTCTGGACACGAATAAGCAAATACATGTGATCGACGAAGGTTTTAGAAACTCACTCTTCCCCAGGACGCCGGCCTCCTGGATTCTTATATACAAGTGGCGTGTAAACGAGTGCACCTTTCTCCACACACTTCTTGACCCATAGATAGGATTCGATATATTTGTCCGGGACACCTTGATAAGACTTCACAAGATGCTGGAAAACCTCCGTGTTCGGATCCGCAAGGATCACACGAGCGGACTGGGGAGACGCTGTAGGATCTCCTCCCGAATGCTTGAGCCACACGGAGTGTTTAGCGAGGCCTTGAAAGACGATAAATACAGCCACCCACTCACCATGATACGCTGGCTAAGTGCCGCACGCGCATTCACGTTTGCGATGCTAGGATGTATGTGCATCTTGATAGGTGCTCCAGTCTCGACAAATATCTGTTTCAGTAGCATTCCCGCGATCTTGCAGGCCTCGACGTAAGTGTAGGGCACGAAATGACGTTCAGGGCGATCCGGACTGATCCAGCAAAGGCGAAGGCGTTCCTCTTCTGAAGTGCCGGGCTGGGTTAGAATGTAGCCTTGCCTTGGTACCTTGCTTTCTACGCGTCCGCCGAGAGACTAGTCTACAGTCAGATTTCTATGGTCCAACGTCACACGGAGGCCCACTCACAGTGATTGTTTCGCATAGCTCTGCTTGTATTTCTTCGGGGATATCCTTCTGTATAAAGAACTTTACAGCCAAACCACTCTCGTCTTGGAAAATTGGCTGGATGATAGACGTGAGGTCCTGAGAAACCACACGCAAGAGCAGATTGCTCACCATCACTCTTGTGGCAGTTGGTGGGTGGTGCTAGAACCCGAGCATCGGGTTAGGTTTAGGTTCAAAACTACTAGGGTTAGGGTTGTACCGCCATGTTGACTAATGATTATATGTACGTAAACAGTGAGCGTGCAAAATGTAGCTTCCAAGAGTTTTTGATATACTGATCTACTCATCCGGTTTACAGACCCACAAAAGCAGATCATGTTCTGGTGAATGCTACTTTAAGCAGAATAAATCTAGATAGTTCATAACCTAGGAACAGGTTTAAATGAGAATCTCGTCGGTGGTACCTTCATAATCAGAAGACGTGATGCCGCTGTGTCTCAAGTCCTTTCACCATTTCTGTGAACATGATTGGAATCCTTGCTTATGGGCTAGATCCGCATGGCGTGATGATGATACGGCTTTCCCCTAGTCAGTCGAGCACATCCAAACAACTGGTATTAATGTCAAGTGAATATGGGTATGCGCCAGAGCCGTAGATAAACAAGTGTGAGTTAGTACTGTTGTGATGTAACTTAGTCATGAAAATAACAATATGCGTTCGACGTTTGAAGCTCAACTAATGTTGCCAGCAGCATGGGACTCCTCTTCCAACGCGTTTTCACTTTGAAGATGACGAGAAGATTTGCCAGCCGCGAGCGACATTCGCAAATCAGTTGGTAATTTTACTAGCGAAACGCGCTTTGCCGCTCTGGTTTTGTTCCATTCTTCTGCTTGTTCCTCCGGGAAATCGGGTGCCATGTGCGGGTTCTCATGCAAGGTGTCTGGAAAGGATTGGTTGGTGACGGAAAACGATACATATGAGGTCTCGTCTGGGGATGGACAACAGCCAGTTGAGGTATCAAATCCTCGTGTGGTCGGTGAATCGACGAAGAGAGATGCCCCAAAAAATGAGGATACGGCAAGCGCTTCCCCCGAAGATGGCCAATCGGGACCGAAGTCGAGCACCGAACGGAATGCTTCATGAGTAGACGAGTCAAAGGAGTGCGAGCCTGACGGAGACTCTTCGTGGGACGAACTTTTGCGAAGTTCCTGACTAGACGAAGATGGCTCTGAGGAATATTCGGAGTAGCGCCGCTGTAAAGTTTCAGTAGCAGCTTGCAAAGCGAGCAAGGTTGCCTGCTTGAAATTTCTCTCCTCGACAGCGAGATCATTGAGAAGGATATTACGATGGCAGATAAGCCCGGTAACATCTAAGCGCATTGCCTGTATTTTCTTGGACATATTCTGAATTATATCCTGCAAACGATCTCGGGTGGATTTTTGGAATGGTGTCAAAATCGCGATGTTTCTTGCGATGTGCATACTGGAATCGATCTGTGCATTGGCGGCGCAGATGCGGTTTTCCAAATCTTCTACCCGAGTGTGTATCATATGAGATCTGGAGATGAGACGGGGGGACTCTGGTGCAATCGGATGTGCTTTCTCGACGACTGAGAGGTCACCGGCACTGGTGCGTGCAGCAGCCAACTCTGCTTTCACAGTATCGAACGTCTCTTTGAATTGGGACGCTCCCTCGACTTCTGGTGCAGATAGTTCTATCGATTCACTTTGGCAACCATCTGTGTCCGCACAGTACTCATTGTGCGATCCATCATCACGGGGAGCCTCATTTATCGGTTCAGAATTATTCCAGTGTTCCCAGGTCAGGATTCTCGGTTGACCGGAATTCGGAAGCTGCAAGTCGTGAAGATGTGACGTAGCAGCAGCTACACCAGTGAGTTCGAGCGCTTTGCCTGACATTCCGAGTGGTCGCATACGTATGCCAATGGTTTTGAAGGCGCTTGCATAGTTAACGCGTGATATCCACTCATTCATCTCTTTCTCTTCAGTTGTCTGGAAGAGAATATGACGTCTATCACGAGTGGTAAGGAGGAAAGTATTCAAATGCTGTGGTACCAACAACTGAGCACTGGAAAACAGTAGCATGAACCAATTTACCTTGCTATAGGACCGATCCAAAACTGCCAGTGCACCATCTAAGGAGATGACTTCGTCGGGCTTGAACAATGTTGACGGTATGGGAGGTTTCCTTGGCGAGTCGTTCCACGAAAGTAGTGCTGACGCCCATGAGAGATCACGAAAAAGAAGAAGCGAAGATCTCGTAAGTGCGACACTGTATGGCCGCCACTTGCGATTCGATGGCTTTTTCCCCCCTTCCAATAGTTCATCTTTCCGATTCAGCACAGCGACCTTAGTGAACTTGATGATCCATGTCTCTGATACAGGCGGTGTCTCGGGTGTATTTCCAAGGCCATTGAGAGACGGACTTGGCACACCTCCAACACTTAAGCCAAAGAATGGGGTTGTCGATCGAGTCTCCGTTAACCCTATTTGTACCACGTACCCCCTTGCAAAATCCAAAAGGATCTCGTCATAGTTCCAAGAAGTACTGGTGCCATCCCATCGAAATGGGTTCTCAAGTGATATGTGACTTTCGACGTTGACACGAAGCTGATCTAGCAGATTCTAGGAGGATATCAAAGGTAACTCGGTGAAAGTGGTGCAAAACACCCACATTCGTAATGAGATAGTAAGGATCAACTTTTGGTCTGCTCAGTAATGTGTTTCCACTTGGTATCATTGGACTTGGAAGCACAGATGATGTAGAGGGTCTAGTAGGGGTGGGGCTTCCTTCGATATTCCCTTCGAGATCCAAGGGGTCCTCAATAAAGATGAAAGGCACAAAAACAATGTTGTCGTAGAAGCACTGAAAGGCTGTCATGTATGCCCCACTAGAATGACGTGATGCCACATACGTCCAAAACTTCAGGAATCAAACCTGGGAGTGTCGTATTCCTCACGTAATCCACCTTGGACATCTTCCGTCTATTAGATTTGTTGAAAGCGTCGGTATGCAACATGATCAAGCTAAAGGCTAGGATGTATGGATGATCTGAACAGGGTATCACCATTGTCAATTTGCAGATCAGGAAATTTAAAGACGGCACACCTCTGGAAGTGAACAGGTCAGGGTTACATGAAAGGTACCTATTCGCAAATGCTTCAATGACTCGATCAATTTGCTGAGTCTCTCGTGGTAAACCGACATCCATAAGCAACCGACGCAGCGCAACATCCAAGGGATCTCCGTGAAATTCAAAACGTTCGATAAACAGCCTGAGTGAATCAGCATGTATGGAGTCACCACTGCAAACGTAGTTAGCACACACAAGGGCGGCCAATGCAAACTTACCTAGAAGCAAGGACTCCAGCTATTTCAGCCTTCGAAACGAGTGAGAGTAGTCTGTCAACGAAAATCTCGGAAGATTCACTTGGTCGGGGTTTCAGGACATCGGGGGGGATCTGTGATAAAGAAGGCCGAGGAGAGCGGGAGGTTGGAGACGACACAACTCCGTTGGAGAAGGTCACGTTTTTAGTTGCAGATGATGGCGATGAGGCGAACAGATTAACGGAGAGCCGATGCAGAAGCGGTGGATTAGTCGAGGAACGAGGTCTGGAAATGGGTAGTCCATTTTTTGATCGTGATGTGGAATTGACAGGGAGCGACCTGATGTTCGAAGAAGAGGTTGTGGATGGTCGTGGTAATGTAAAGAGTGAACGAGAACGTGGGGGCGAAGGTGTCGCGGAATCAGCTGTAGTTGGACGTCGCGAGAGCGAACGAGGTGAAGTTGGAAGATACGGATCGGCAGTGGACGGTCGGATATTGGATTTATCTGGGGCAAGTGGGCTTTGCGGCAAACTAGGTACGCTAGTGCGAGCCGTCGAGGGGTGACAAACAGCACGTTCTGAATGGCGCCTAGAAAGTCCTGCACCAATGGAACTAGTACGTGAGCGAGCGGGATGACCCGAGGACGCGGTCAAGTCAACACGGAGCGGGGAGGTGGCTTTCAACGCCGGGAGTGAGGGTGACTCGGCAGGGACAGCGAGATGTTGGGGGGGTGAAGTCGAAAACTTGCGCGGCCAGAACGAGGATTTCCGTGCTAGGGGTGTCGCAGGAGAGCTTTCATTACTACCGGAAGGCGAAGCTGGGGCCCATTTCGCTGATCCAAACATATGCATCATCGAAATACCTCTGGTACGCTGTCGCTCAAGACTGGACGGGGGCTGTTGCGAGCGCAACGAATGAGTGCTCTTGCTTTTCCGCAGAGGGCTCACGGTGCTGCCGTCCGGAAAAGATGCAAACGCAACGGAATTCATCCGGGGTGGGGGGGATATAATGGGTGTGTTGTGGTAGACATCTATATAACAGGTAGGTTGCGGAGGAGTTTCCGCCGCGCGCTGGACAGAGATGGATACTCGAGCGCCGCTTGGTTCATGGCCAGTGGGGCACGGTGAGGGAATCGGGGGAAGGTCCTTCTCGAGCAGGGGCCTGCGGGGGAGAGTGTGTTCGTCGGGACGTGGTTTGCGTGCTGAGGACACGGGAAGTATGCGGCGTGTCCAGTGCGAGAGGGAGAAGAAATGGAGGCCACCAGTGGGAACAGGGTGGCCCTGCAGGGCGGGCGAGGGGGCTGGCTTGGGATTCGCAACGGAGCCCGGAGCGTCAGAGCGGGGCATGTCTGCGGGCTGAGGGGGGGGGTGTCTGCTTCCCGAGCCAGGCATGCCGACCATGAGCGCAACCACGGGCGAGACTCGGACGCCGGGCACGGTGAGCACAGGCGACGTTGAATATCCCCGGGATTAGCTAAGCCACATCCAAGTTCGTACGGCTACCGTCTACGCTACTGCCCTCCTTTGGCCCTGGATCTCTCTCCGCCGTCTCTGCAGCGTCTCGCGCTGTGCCACGTCAGAAAACAGGAGGCGGGCAGAGTCCAACACGTACCTCTGCTGCCCGTCTCTTCTCTCCATGCTTGATCCGCTCGTATAGTTTCCGCTTCTTGTTGCTCAGCAGCATCTTGCCCATGTCTTCTTCGTCTTGATCGACAGGCTTCTCCTTCCTTTCCCGCTTTCTCTGCAATTTCCGCACTTGCTTCTCGAACGCCCCGTATTCTATCCCCGCAGCTTCGGCCGCCAGTTCTGCAGCACGCAGAGCCTCTACGTCATTCGCGTCCCCGATGACCACACCTTCAGCAGCGCCCTTTTGCACCTCGCCTCCCTCCGAAGCACATTCTTCCTCGCTGTCGGGTGCCTCCTCCGCCGGTCCCTCCTCCAAATGCGGCAGATCCGCGGTTGGGTCGTAGGCTCCTGGTCTGTCGCCAAACGGAGACAAATGAGGGGGAAGTGTAGCTCCTTGCGCATAGAGATCCTCGACGAGGATCTTTTTCGCATTGATACAATCAACAACCCATTGCGGCTGGACGTACTTCCGTCTCCGCCGTCGCTCTTTCTCCTCTGTTGACTCACTGGCCTTCGTATTCACGGGGCGGTCGACGATAACGTGAGTGATGGACTCATCTGTTTCCGTGATGGGCGATCCGCTTCCAGATGATCCTGGCCAGCCAACTCTGCCACCAAACGACCTTATCAAAAACTCGAAAACAGGTCGGGATGTTTCGCGCGACAGGAAAAACGTATATGGGGCAAACAACGATGGAGTTGTGGATCTGCGCTCCTCAGATAATGACTGCAGTGTAGGCAGCGATGCCGCCGCATCCACGTCAACAGAAGGCTGCACGACAAATTCTTCGTCAGCTTCGGCCAACTGAACAGTTGCATCCTCGCAGTCGACCTCGACCTCTTCGTTAACAAGTGACGAGTCTGCTGTGATGGCTTTGATTGCTCGCTGAACCTCCTTTGTCGAAGCCGTTTTGCCGACGGTATCAGTTTTTGGCAGAGATATAAGGTTTTTCTGCGCCGTTTGGACACTGAATGCATCTATCCCAGCGCCAGTCTCATCTCTGGTGGTGTCTAACGGGGGTGGATAGACAAGCCCGGCGTCCGTGTAGAGCTTGAAAAGGACAAAGCCGAGCATCGTTTGGTAGAGTTCCAGGAACGTCAGCATCACTCGGACATCAACGTCTGACGGTATCTGTACATAGGACTCTTAGCACCTCGGATCGTATCAAACATGGCAAAATTATTACGTTCTGCGTAAATTGATAGGGTACGAGCCAAGTGACGTCCTGGTCCATGATTTCTGCCTGATAGTATATTCCTTTGATGGAGAGGAAGACCTTTTTAAGCGAACGCGAATGCATAATGTAGAGTTGCCATTCGGCAGCGAGACGGGAACAATTGACGATCAACGATGGTGAGACACGCTCGTTGGAAGGCAGCGAGGCAAAGAGATATATCATGCAGAGCGCGTCATCGATGTCTCGTACGGCATCAACAAAGGTGGGGTATCTGACGCCGTATGAAGCTTGTACCAGAAGGATAAAAAGAGTGTGCTACACCTTTCCTTTATGATGTGATCTAGCCGATAAGTCGGTCTGTTGTCTTCGAGGTTCTTCGCAATACTCCATTCTCCACGGCCAAGGGCTCTGGAGATCTTCTTTGCGAATGCTTTGTGTTCTCTTAGTTTGCTTAGGACTGGCTCGTGAGCAAGGTATGCAATATCCTTTGTATAGTAAAAGGATGCTGGAGCCGTCGACCCTTTATTGGCCTTCTTTCTGCTTCGAGGCTCGCGCGGGAATATGCCTGTTCTGCGTTATGAAGGGGGACGAGACACGACCGAGCCAAAATACCTTTGAGAATGCATAACCGCCGGAAGTCGGCCAACGAGCACTGTAATTTTTTGACTGCGCTTGACCGGGTTATGTAGGCCTTAGCCGCGCCAGCCTTGCCCTTTTGTTTCAAACGGCCCATGTGTGCGCTTTTACGAGGACGAGGTGAAGATGGGTAGGTTTGTTTGTACAGTGTCAACACACATCCTCATACTACCACGATCATGAGGTGAGTATGATTGGTGTATGTACGACGCCGTGCTCAGTGCTCTCACGTCAGTCAGTACGTTCACGTTCCTAAATCTGAGCTAGACGAGGCCCAGCTACGCCAGCTGGAGGAGCACGAGATCAGCCAGGGTCCCCTGTCTGTTCTGCAGCAGGCCGTTCGCAACCACGCACAAGTCCTTATCTCCCTCCGAAATAACAAAAAGTTGCTTGCACGCGTAAAGGCATTTGACCGGCACAGTAACATGGTCAGCCACTCCCGTCTCATCCCTGCTCAACCTGACTAACGATCGCTACCCAGGTGCTCGAGAATGTGAAAGAGGTAGGATCAGGGAACTCGTCCCGTGCTGGCTCGTTGACGATGTCACTAGATGTGGACCGAAGTACCAAAGGGTAAAAACAAGAAACCGGTTAACAAGGATCGCTTCATCAGCAAGATGTTCTTGCGGTACGTGTGTGCCCTTGCCGCTATGCAACGGACTGATTGTCGGTAGCGG
>JBBPKE010000449.1:2735-13527 GCA_038089095.1 Tylopilus orsonianus | reverse complement strand
AGCAGTCAGCGCAGAGCCCCGCGCTCCATAGCTTTGGTAGATGGATTGATAGTATTCAACAGTCGAACGGCTGTAGCGAGATGTGGTGATGACAACATGAGCACCACCCGAAAGAAGACCTTTGAGGATTTCGACGCCAATCGAGCCCTTTCCAACACCTGTAAGAAGAGCGTTCTTATCCTTGAATGTTGTGCCTGAAGTGGCTATTTCGTGCAGGATGTCGAGATAAACGCCTGTCAGATTGCTTGAATACTCCCAGTTATTTCCGACCTTCCGTTTGAGGTGTAACAGTGGTACTTTATCGTCGGATACTGGAGTGACTGCGGAAATCTGGGGACGAAGGAATTGAGACGAAGACCGACGATTTCGCATACGCGTGCGGGTGTGTTCTGGCCCTTTCCTGAGGGATCGCACGACACCTTCATACAAGGCTTTAATACGATTCTTCTGATCCTGGCTGATTCCCGGCTGCGATTTCACGACAGTCCATAGCTTGAGGACATCTTCTTGTACCTTCTGAATGTTGACAGTGGAAATAGTATCACCGCTAGCCATTTCCTCGACATACGCCTCCAATTTACGAACGTTTTCCCGAACTACTTCAGTATAAACAATGTCACCTTTCGCTGTAACCTCGGTATGAGGGGCGGTAGGAAACGTCACTATGAAGTGGTGTTAACTACGCATAAAATAGCAGGCTTTCCTAATCTGCTCACCATCTTTGTAAACGGGGGCTTGCCCCAAAACCTCCCTCGTGTTATCGATGAGTTGCTGGCCGAATTGCTTCGCAAGGGCATATGTGTCACCTCTGCTCGGGTCACAGCGGTTAATATGATACTGCATATAGGTCAGGAGCTCAGGGTCGGCCCTATTTAGAAGAGCAATGCAGCGGGCGGTGAGTTCTCGGTCGACAGTAGTGAGACGGCCGTGGATAATGTCGTAGTACATAAGCAGTGCATCTTGACGGACCCAATTCCAAGACGAGTCAAAGTGACGGGCTTTCAGTGGATCAAAGGCGGGTTGTATTCCATCAATGTATGTGTCGCCATGCTCTCGTGCAATAGAGTCGAGTCGAGACTGGAGTTGGGCGGACATGGCTTTCTCCTTGTCGTGAGCAATCTCCCCGGCACGCGAATCACGATTAAGATAACGCATATAGAGTTCGATGTGTTGGGCAGCAAACCGATCTTGTTCGGCTTTGAATTTCAAAAACTCTTCACTGTTGATCGTGGCGCCTCCTGTGTTGCCACCACCGGAACCGCCAGAACTACCACTAGATAAAGGAATGCCAGAACGCTGGGCATACACCCTAACAACGGCGTCCAACCATGATTTGCCCTCGGCTTCAGATGACAGACGCTTGGGAGGCTCCATGGTGGTTCCCATGAGGAGAACGCCGTCAGCGCGCGACGAGCCCAAACCCCAGGTCTTTGACAAGTAGCCCTTAATTGCGGTAGCATTGAACCCTCCGGGCATCTTTCCACCAATGAGGCGCGAAATGAGGCCAGACGTGTATTTGCCGAGGGTTCCAGAGTGTCCTACACCTAGAGCAGACCCGAGTTCTTCAAGTGGGAGTTCTTCGCCCTTCTCCGGAGCGGACGTAAATTCAAGCTGGAGGTCACCTAGAATCTCGTTTTGCAAAGTGGATTTCCCACCAACAAGGTCTTTAATCGACTTCGTCGACGGGACTTCGTCGACTCTCTTCTTCAACTTCTGAGCGATAATGTAGAGAAGGACGTCAGCAGCGTTTAAAGGCACGTCCTCAATGGAAACCGCGCTTTCCGTGGATGATGTTACAGGGACGGACACCGGAACAGGGCTGGGTACTGAGGGCATGGCAGGAACAACAGGTTTGACGGGGGCGGGCTCGGGAATAGGTAAGACCTCGTCCTCGAAGAGGTAATAGATTTCGCGAGCGTTCTTGGCGTGACAGAGAATTGCTCGTTTGCGGCTAACGGCGTCATCCTGAGGTTCGTACTTGGCTTTCAGTGTTCGCGTCGCCATCCCGGTCAATGTGGGTGATGGACCAATTTCAATCAGGCGCTCGAAGCGATACTGAGTAAACAACAGATCCTGCGTCTCGATCCAACGGACTGGCGAAGCAAACTGGTAGGAGAGCAACTCCACAAGAATGGTATATGCTAACTTCTGGCGTTGCTCAGGCGATGCCCAACTTTCTTGGTCCCATTTTTTGAGGACTTTGTCAAGACGAGGCGAAGATGTTTGGTCGTAAATTAGTTGCGCGTATTCCTTGGTGACAGCAAATGGTTTGGCGACCAGGTTTGGAATATATTTTCCCACCAACATGTCGGGATTGAGCAGAGAAGGGTTAATCTTCTTAGACAAGTCTAACATGAGAGCTTCTTGAGTGCTGTATAATATGAACAAAGTTGGCAAACTCACAGGCCCTGAAGGGCATAACACCTGCCCAAAGATACCTAGAGTGGAAGGGTACGTCGATACCAGGAAGAGGAATCGTCGCAAAGCCACGCTCAAGCTTGATGTGTTCCTCTGACTCTTGTAGCTCTTTGGCACGTTCAAAGGATTCTGAGACAATGTCACCCAACATTTCCTTCACCTTCTCCACCGTGAAGGACTCGGTGAGCTAAACAAGCTGGATTGAATTTCCTTTTGTGCAGGGCTAAGTGATGATCCGTACCTTTGCAATGTCGATCTTTTGCACCTTCAGATAATTCAAGACATTAGTCATTGTCTGCAACGCAACCAACTCCCCCGCGCAAACATATTGTTGGCCCTGGAAGCATTCATTAGCACCTAATTTGTATATTTAAGCCAGGAGCCTACCTCTACGTTGTAATTGACGATCTCAAGAAGGGTGCTTGTGCGAGTAGAAATACTATCGACCACTTCGCGTAGCGCGGCGTCCGTGAAAGTCTTCGAGATTCGGCTTGGATTCACGGCGCACATGGCGTAGTTCGACCGGTTGTGAGCATCCCGTTCTACAGCACGCTGCATGGTGATACCGCGATAGAACACAACGTCTACGAGTGCGGAAATGTGGAGAACGTCCGCAATGGAGGCAAGTGCAGAATACTCTCCGAGTGAGTGACCAGCGAAGGCACAATCTTTCTGTACGAAACCTTTGGCACGCATATCTTCAAATGCGGCCTTCTCGGTAACGACCAAGGCGATCTGAGCGAACTGGGTGGCAAAAAGGAGGCCATTGGGATGACTAAAAGTGTACTTGGGGGTACGGACGTCGATGTCAGCGAAAAGAGGGAGGGTTTTAACGTTGCCATCCTTGTCCATTGTATCATATGTCATGTCCATGTAACGTTGGCGGATTGCTTGACCCTTGATGCCACCGAAATGGACGGTCTTCTCCCTTGGATTATCCTTGACAATCTCAATGATGGAAAATCCGTAGACCGCAAGAAGGTGAGCATCTGCACCATCCCAGACAGCACGAGCCGCAGGAGATGTACTATACAGATCCATGCCCATACCAGGTTCTTGTGATCCCTGACCAGTGAACACATATACTGTGGTAGCCTGCGCAACTTCTGCCGTTCCTTCAAGGACTTTTTCGTCACGTTGATTAAACGTCTCCACTTTGACGACCATGTTACCATCACGCATGCCGATATGACGCATCTTGACCGTCAATTCATCCCCTGGGAGCACCATTCCGACAAACGAAACGTCGAACCTATAACAACGTATCAGCACAAACCTGGGGGAAACGATAGGGTTGACTATTGACTTACGCAATAACCCGGTCTTGATTACCTTCAGCGACGATGCTTTCCACATAGCGACGTGTAGCAGCACTTGACCACATGCCGTGGGTGATAGTCCCAGGAAGAGCAGCAAAGTCCGAGAAGTAGGGGTTAACATGGATAGGATTGAAATCGCCAGAAATGATCGAGTAGGTTTCGTTCGAAAGAGGGGCCGTAAAGGTGGTCGAGATGCTGTTCGAAACTGTGTATCCTTCATTCGCCAGAGGCGTGAGTCGACCTTCAGGAACACCATGGCGCTGCAGATAGGCCACTACCGGATTGCCATGGCACCCCTCTTGGTTGAACTCCACTGAAGCAACCTTCCTCAAGCGCTTGAGCTGGTCGCGCATGTAAACGTCACCGCTAACGCAAACATCACGGTAGGAAGTCTTGTCCTTGAAGGTGACTTGAGACTGTACGCGAAACACAAGTGTCATACCGGCCTTGAGAGGTATAGTCTCATCCTCCCATAAAAGCCACTCCTTGGACTGAACCACCCCGACAACAGCATCATTGGCAAGCTGGACGACATAGTCTGGTTCATCCACCGTCTCGAAAGTGTTCTCGTAGTCATCGAAGCGCCCACGGTAAAGGAAAGACGACACGACCTCGATGATTGGTTGGCCGTCACGGAAAACATGCCCCTTGACCTGAACGACCTTGCCCGCGTCGGTATTTTTGACAGATGTGATGTGGGCATCCGCAATGCACGCGTCGCCCGCCTCCAATGGTTTGGCACCAGGAACCAGACGAAAACCATTGGAGAGGTGAACAAGCTTCAACAGGTCGCCGTCAATCGCATCGGGAAATATGGACCTCATGATGGCCTGGCCAAAACAGTCAGTCTTATTCTGCAATAGCATTGGGGAACCCTACCTGCCAGCCAGTCACAATAGCGAAATCCATCGGGGCTTTGACAGTTTCGGTACGAGCAGTCTTAAACGCTTCGTTCTGGTTCCCAACGACATTGCAGAAGGTTTCAATGTTATTGGCAGATATCAGAACTTCTGGACCAATGAATGTCTCGCGGACATCAAGCTCCGGACGCGATTGGTCATCCCCAAACCACAATCTCCAGTAAAAGTCTTTGATGCGGGAATTGCGACCCTCCGATACTTCATGGATAGGCATGGAACCCATACTCGGAACATATTCAAATCGGAAGACGAGGGGAATAGAGGCGCCCCGGCGAGACTCGATGAAGGTCACATTAATCAAATTGGAGGATACCATATAGATGATTTCGACAGCCTTGAAACCGGACGGCTGCGGACCACAAGATCGTCCCGCGCCATAAATTCTGACCGACCTTGGAGATTCACCGTCACTATCTACCACAACACGCTGTCCAGGGCGCGGTGCGAGGGAACGACGGAGAGGATTGTCGATGTATGCCCGACCTTGACAGATGGTTTTTGACGTCAGAAGGGCTTTGAGCCAATTTAGTTCTGAGCCAGAGATGACTTCAAGCCACTCCGAAGTTGCAGGAACGGCGTCGCTAATTTCGTAAGTGATAGACATAGAGGATTCTTCACATTCAACCTCGTCGGGGATATCCACATCTTCGGCCGCAGGTGCGAGGTAGTCGATGGTAGGGACTTTGGAAACGTCGCCTCCATATGAGCGTTCCAAAAGCTTTTCCACAAGCTTGGCGACGATATTTCCCAAGAGCTCTCCGATAGGCTCGTCCTTGATCGTCGAATGTTTTACGGCAACGGGACCCTGCAAAATGCATACACGTTGAGGATCCTGGTCAAACACGGCTTCGATATCCTCCGCAGCCCAGAGAGAATCCTAAGGGTATTCATGGTTAAGTGCGGAAATCGTTAACATGCTACAATTCTGACCTTCTTAAACCAAACCTCGAAATTGGCATCCAGAATAGGGATGAAAGGCGCCGGTTTTTGTCCCGGACGCTGAGCAATGGTAAGGAAATATGCACGATCCTCCGCAGCAAGGTGTTGGTAGGTGGCATCAGTGTACTTCGCGAAGAAAGCGTCAACGAAAGCAGAAGGGTTATCGAGTTCCTGGAAGCTTTGAAGGATACTGAGTTTAGGGCCGCCGTCTACGCCTGCGAAGCGCTCCTCAACACGCCTCAGCCAATCGCCGGTCAAGTTGCGCAAACTGATGTCAATCCAGCGGTCTTGGTGGGCAACGTACATGAGGCGAATCATTCGAAGTGTAACCTCTTCGTAGGTCATGTCAGCAAGATCGAGGGCAACAGCACCATCCTTCTTCCACCCGAACCATGGTTTCGCAAAATCCTTGTTTAGCTTCTGGATGATCTCAACTTTGCGTTCAGCCAACCAAGCAGCGCGCTTCTCCTTGGGCAAGCCGAAGATGGTATCGTCAAACTCCTTCCAAAGCTTGACCGCACGAGTGGCAATCTTATGGATAGGTTCGCCCAGCTCTGAGCGGACGGTAAGGACACCACCAGTTGGTTTGACGTAGGTATTCTCCCAATCCTTGTCGTCGGCACCGGGGGCGGCAATAATCAAATCTTTGACGGAGGAGCTCGTATGCGCCTCGCAGGCCACCATGACGCGACTGGCGAACAGAAAACCGTCAAATGGCATAGGTTGTGCATCGTAAAGGTCCTTCGACCAATCACCAGTAAGGTATGGCCAAAGATCATCGGCGTCACCAAAACCGGAGCCTCCGACAAGAATAAGGTTACTTTGCTGGCGAATGGTACTGTATGTCTTCAAGATCGGCATATGGAAATCTTCGTAGGAGTGATGTCCCCCCGCTCGACCACCGGTCCACTGCAGAATGATAGGGAAGTCGGGATTGGCAGCAGCGATGTTGACAACTTGGCGAATGCCATCCACAGATCCCGGCTTGAAGGAAACATGTTTAATACCTGCGCTGCGTAGCCCACCGATGATTTCGGCAGCCTTTTCCGTGCTAGGGATACCAGCCGCAACACAAAAACCTTCGATCGGCAAACCCTCGCGACGCATCTCTTGCCATAGGGGAAGCTGGAAGCCAAATTGACGAGGATTGATGTACAGGGAGTTGAGGGTCAGACCAACTCCATGAGGAATCTTGGACTGAATTTCGGCAACTTTGGTACGGAGTGCCGTTGAGTTGTAGTGACCGCCGCCTGCAAGCTCCACATGATAGCCAGCCGAAAGAACCGCGGAGACAAAGCCAGCCTTGACGGTGGTTGGCGTCATACCCGCAACCATGACTGGAGGCTTGCCCAACAAGCGAGAAAAGGGAGTGTCTAAGTGGATCGTTCCATCGCTAAAAACAAGACATCAACATCGTAATTAGCGGTATGGTGACTCCCCTACCTTGTCTTGACTAGCCTCGGGGCATATTTCTTGCTCCACCATTCTTCATACTGGATATCCTCAATGTCAAATAATTCCGCCTCTCCGCGACCCTTGTCACCAAGTATAATAACACGAATTCCACGTCCGTCAAGATTACGAGCAGTAAGAGGTCCAATACCGTTCAAGCCGCCTGGCCCGAAGTCGATGATATGAGTAGCGGTTTCTGGAAATGCAGTGGCAAGGTCCCAGTGAATTGGTGACGTGAAGATCTGATCACATAATGACCGGGTGATTGAAGACGTATTCTCGCGCATGTCAGAGCCTTCGAAGTCATTCAGTGAGAATAAAATGACTTCCACACATACGCACCATCCTCAGTATTGAAGACAGGGATTCCGAGTTCGTCAGGAGACCATAGTTCTTCGCCACACAGATCTTCCTCACACAACTTGTTAGTGGCACTTTCCAAGTACGAACTATGGTAGGGCGCATTGACAACCAGGAAACGGACACCAAACGAGGGCTTCCTTTGTGAGTAAGGGACTTTGCTTTGATCCTGTCCGCTGGGGGCTCGGACCTTCCTCAAGTTTGTCACCAAGCCATACAGTGCACGAGGGGGCCCCGTTACAACGAAATTTCTTGGACCATTGTACAAAGACACTGCCAGCTGAGAATTGGATGACAAGTGTTTGTTCGTCGCTTCGATGTGTGGCTGTAGCGCCGATAGTGCAAGACCATTGATCGACAACATGGGTGAAGGCTGACCCTCACCACCTTCGATCGCGTCTTGGACAATCCCAGGCTCAAGTGCCAACACAGGAAACGCCTCCTGACCTCGCATGCCACAGAAAAATAGCCAGCGAATAGCCTTCTTGACATTGACATCATATGATTCGTAAGATGTTGAGGCAGATATGGCAACAGCAGAGACAACACCCTGCGAGTGGCCTGTTGCACCAGTTATGTGATCGCGAAGTTGACCAGGGGTGAGTCCCGAGACACGGCAAATAGCTAGATATTGTACAAGTTGTGTCAACCCGATGAGAGGAAGTGACACAGGAATGGATGCAAGGTACATGACAGGTGGGCAAGATGTTGCCCCTGAGAGCCATGAGGTAATATCCATTCCATAGTTATAGAAGCTTGATGCCCGACGCGCTGCGACAAGCGGAACAAGTATCTCGTTCGTGACTGCCGTGATTAGAGGAGAAACGTATGGCTTATAGGTATCATAGAGTGCCTGGAGTTCATCAAAGTAAAGCTCGTTCGTTCCTTGGCCACCAAAGAGTGCATATATGGAGGCATCTCCCTCGGAAGAGGCAGAAAGAAGGGCGGAAGTGGGTGGCTTGGGGATATTAGCAACACCTTGTTGCTCGAGGGCTGCACGCGCGGTGAAGAAGGACGTTAAGACTGACGTACGAGCATCGGCATCGAACGGCTTCACAAAAGAGAAGATGTCGGTGTCAGAGAGGTACGAAGAAATGAAATGCGCAAATGCGTGCAATAGGAGGGAGGTGCGTGCTTTCGTGGATGGGGAATCATCAGATAACCTCCGAACGATGAAAGACAAAAAGCGGGCAAACAAATCAACCTGGGGTTGAAGAGCGGCCTCATGTTCCGGAGTAACATCTAAGGTATTAACCTGCTTCTGGGCATGCGTGAAGTCATCTCTAAGGACTTCAGCTGCGATCCACACGTCATGGTTAGTGGAGACAGGGATCGAAACCTAAGATATAGCAAAGCGTAAGCAAGCAGCGACAGGATACGATTGTCGATCTGCACGCGTACTCTGATGTTTTGAACGGCGATAACTAAGGGACGCGTCGAGATGGTCGACGCGCAAACGGCCTCGCCATTCTGAACAGACATTTTTGGATCTGCAATGGAGGATAGGAAAGGAGTAGGAAAGCGCCAAGTACAGGGTACAAAGAAAAGACTGGCCGCAGCTGCTCAGAAGGGTTTTATATGCGCCCCAGTCCCAAATTTTTGGATTGGCGTATGCTGCCGCGCGTTGCCTCCCCAAAAAACATTGGGTCACGTGGAATTACATACAACACACGTCTCGGTCTTAATTTCCTTCAACTGCCAATGGTCTGTTCCGAGTTCAGCATATCTCTGGCCAGCAAGTGGCCCAACCACTATCCTTGATTGAGATATCGATATATTATTTCATGGACTGCACCATGAAAAAACAGTTTACTGCGATTCCTGCACCATCTTATCCATTCCTGTGGTTTCGGTATCTTACTAGGGTACCTCATGACAATCGCATAATCTACACATAATCAGCCTTCCTTCTCTTGACAATGACTAGAGTTATCGACGCTAATCGTGGCCTAAGATCACGGATACCCCCATCAGCGGCATGGGAGAACGCATGCCTCTTCAATGTGTCATACTGGTTTATCCTGCAGCTTGAAGTGTGTGCTAGTGGGACAACCTTATAGACCAGTTGAGTCCGACCATGATTGCCGGGAAGTATCAAAATCGTACCCCCGCCGTTCACGAGGTTTCGCATCGTATCTTGCCATGTGTTGGGTGATGGACCGGTCACTGTTTATCACATATAAATATATATATATACTGGGCTACTACCTGTTCGATGAGCGGACCTAGCGAAGGAGTTGTCCTCTCAGCAACGCAACTTTGAGTGCTGTTGCACACGTGCACGATTAAGTATCTATAACACCGGGAAATTTACGTTATACTGTATTGTTAGCAAACGTCAAGAGCTGCTAGTCCACGCCCCACAAGCGCGTGGCATGCCATGGAACCAAATCCACCTTCCTCAATTCCTTCGAATTCAGTGCGCCTAAAAAAGGTCCGCCGTAGATTTCCCGCTTTTCTGCCCACGAAATAATCTTTCTGTAGCGAAAGCTTGAAGATGCGATCCGTATTTTGGATGACGCTGTTGTACCGTCACCGTCAGCAATCGAGAGACCGACACCATCAAAACGGCCACACCTTCCATGTTCAGTATACTCCACGTTGGCAAAATTCGGCACAACGTCGAAGAGGCGATCGCGGCCTTCCTCCAAGTTAGTCCCTTGGCATAATAAGGTCGTCATCTCTGAACCTCTACCCCAACCCAGCACACCAGTTATAGACGTCTCAAAGAGCGCACCTCACCTTGCTGCCATCCTTGCGCGATCTACATCGCAGTTCAATACGGCCTCCACACTCAGCCATACGACGACGCTTCCTGTTCAGTCATCCTTAGAGTACACGCCTTCCTCTACTGCTTCCTTTCTTTCTCGCCTCGCGACTTACAAAATCACTACTTATGCCAACAAGCCGTCACAAATCAACGCCGTTGCCGCTTCAAGGTGCGGCTGGATCAACGAAGGAAAGGATAGGCTTATCTGTGGATTGTGTGATGTATCTTGGGTGGTCGCGGGTTGCGGGAGGATGAATAAAGATGCTGGTAAGAAGGCGTGCTTAACCTGAGTCAACCCGCTGATACTCCTACCTCTAGCTAATACGTTCGTCGAGAAACAACGCATCAATCTCGTGAAAATGCATAAGGATGGGTGCCCCTGGAAAGTCAGGCAGTGCGAGCGTAAGAAATATTCGTTCTCGCTTTGACATGGGATCATGATATTTTTAGCCTCAATTTATCGGGTACCTCTCCAGGCGCCTGCTGCCATGGTCCATGAACTGAGAGCCACGGCTGCCTCTCTTGAGCCCTTACTCGCCAATGTAGCCATTAAACATCCACTCGTGTGTTTACCTTTACCCTTCATAGGCCACTTCTGATGAGTCTCCTTAGAC
>JBBPKE010000447.1:0-19133 GCA_038089095.1 Tylopilus orsonianus | reverse complement strand
CCCCCCCCCGCCCCACGCCTTCGCCTTCCCCTCCGCCCCCCCCCCCGCCCCGCCCCCCAACAGGCCCCCCCGCGCAACCCCCCCGCTCCCCCGTCCCCTCTTCCGCTTCGGCATGGCCGCCGACCCCTGGTCCCTCAAGCGGCCCCAGGACGACCCCGCACACACACCGGGCATCCCCCTCGACCTCGACACGCTGTCCTTCCACGACGACTACGAGAACGCGGACGACCTCGGCGACCTCCCCTCAGCGACCTCCGGCACGGCACATTCCACCCAGGCCGACCGCATCATCCGTCGCAGGAGCAGCAAAGGCACGTCTCCTCTCCTTTCCTCCACCCCCTTCCCCTCTGACGGTCCTCCCAGCCTGCGATCAGTGCAGGAAAAGCAAGTGCAAGTGCGAGCGTGCCCCCGATGGCGACGCCTGCAAGAGTTGCATCATGCTTGGCACACGTGAGCCGTTCATCTAACTCGTCTCTTCGCACTATCTCTGACCCGCCGGTTCATCCTTGCTTTCGCCTCGCCTCGGACCCGACCCTCGTGGTCCGGCTCCCCTCTTTTTGCTCTGACCCTCGTCATGGTACCACTGCCTCTTCCCCTCAATCCCTGTGAATCTCACGTCGGCCCTGTCGCCACACCCTCCTCCACGGACTTGGTCCCCCCCCTGCAACTTCCTTTTTCGGTCATTTCAACGTACCCCCCACGTAATTCCAATACGTGCCATCTTATCATCGCCTCGATGCTTGCTCAAATCACTCCTACGCTTCCAACCTGCTTCCGCATTGCCTCCATCATACTACCATGGTTGGCTTATCGTCTGTCGTAATGTTCACTCCACCTTGCCTCCACCAATTCGTTCTTCTCTACGTCGTTAACGTGTTCCCGTCGGAACCCCCGTTCGCCATCTGATCCCATGTCCACATGTGTCCTCACTTTCGAATGTTACACTCACACTTACTACGTCAGCGTGCACTTTCTTGGGTCCGTCCCGAAAGCGTGGTCCACCCAAGGGATACATTGACGCGATCGAGGCCCGGCTACACCAGACAGAGGCCCTCCTCGGCATTCTCTTGGCCGTGGAAGCAGAACGAGCCGAGGAATTCGACGGCCCTGATGCACCTGGGAAATACGACGGAGAAAGCCCCGAAAACAAAGACAATCTGGGAGGTGTCCTGTCCATCTTGAGAAAGGTAAATGTTGATCACCATGTGACTCCGTATTTCGCGCCACCGACGTGTTTCGACTTGTCACGCATAGGACACGCTTGCGCGAGAAATTTTGAATCGCGTCGACTCATCGCCGTACGGTGTCAAGGGCCGCAAAAGTGCGACTGTCAAAGTGCGACCCCACGCCCAGCCCCAAGAAAATTCAACGAGTGGCATTGATATCCATTCAACCCAGTAAGTGATCAGGCCAGCGAGGTGGCTCTCTGAAAGCTAAGATTTTTGGGATCTATCTCTTTAGTCCTTCGAACGAATGGCAAGATAACGTTACCGCTCTACTCGCTTCTTCGCTTCATTCTCGACCATACACACGACCGGTCCGCTCTGCCGTTGCCGCTGCTTCGAATACAATTTCGCTGAATGATCCTCACCCCCCACGCCCTTTGCATAGTCAACATTCGCCCATCCATGTCTCCCATCCCTTTGATGGAGATCATGTTCGACGACAACGTCGACGCGTCAACGGCGATGGAGGAGATGGTCGTAGCTCCTCTCCCCAAGGGATCACTTTGGTGCGCAAGGGCAGCACAAGTCCAGGGTATTCACCCGTTCGCACTAATACGGATAATACATCCGGAAGTGGATATGCGTCCGGCTACATGGGCGCAAGTACCGATTCCGACAGTGAGGACGACGTCGTGGATGCCGTGGGGCAGCTCAGCTTGAATGAGGACGAACAAGTCCGGTATCACGGCAAGGCTAGCGGATTGTATCTCCTGGGTTTCAATGCAAAACAGGAGGCAAGGAACGAAGGCGGCATTTGGTAGGTTGCCGCTCATGCCCTTATATATATAGCTTGTCTGCTAATGCCACGTCGTCAGGCGTTTCCCCAAGGCGCGGGTTTGGCCTCCGCTTCCGCCGTCGGTGACAAACGCGCCAGTGTCGCCTTCCGCGGTTATCGGTTCATTCTCAGGTGCACCTTCAAGCAAAGTGCCGGCGAATACTCCCACCGGACATCTTCCTCTTACATCTGCCACGCCAGACAGTGACCTCCCATCATCGTTTCCAGATCAAGGGACACAAGAACACTTGTTGGAACTCTACTTCACCTATGTCCATACTGCATTCCCTATACTTCACAAAGATGCATTTTGGGAAGGTTACCGGAGGTAAGACCTGATGCAGAATACGTCCCGACGCTGTTGTTTGTTGACTGTAAATTCAGCATGCAGAATCCGCCTGCGGACACACCTTCCCCCTCGTCTGATCAGGCCCAGGGTAGAGCTGGGGGCTCGGCAACCCCATTACATGGCAAGCGGCGCCATGTGTCTCCCCTCTTGTTGCTCTCCATGTTCGCTATAGCTGCGCGTTACTCACCATTATCTTCCCCGCCACCCTCTCGTAGTTCCACCCCGGAGTCTCCACACCCACCGGAGCCCACTCCGATGTGGACAGCAGGAGACAACTTCCTTTTGCTAGCCAAGAACTTGCTCGATAACACGTACGCTTCGTCCCTCCCTTCAACCGCGCAGGCCTTGCTACTTCTTGCATACCGCGAAATCGGTATTGGTGCTATGGCACAATCGTGGGCATATAC
The DNA here is from genome assembly GCA_038089095.1 of Tylopilus orsonianus. Taxonomy (NCBI): domain Eukaryota; kingdom Fungi; phylum Basidiomycota; class Agaricomycetes; order Boletales; family Boletaceae; genus Tylopilus; species Tylopilus orsonianus. The sequence goes on along the minus strand of JBBPKE010000447.1, from coordinate 16,376 downwards.
GGGAATGGCCGTCCGGATGGCTCAGGATTTGGGTATGCACAGGGCCGCTGACGGATGGGCTCGTGTGGGGGTGGGTCGATTATTTGATGCCCGCAAATTGCAAGAACGGAGGCGGATTTGGTGGGGATGTGTCGTTTTGGATGGCTACGTGAGCACATACATTGGTCGCCCTTTAGCTATCTTCGAGAGGGACTACGACACGCAGTTACCTGGTATCGAAGAGGTGCGCCCTGTCCCCCCAATTGGCATAGCATCTCACAATTTTATTGGTTAGTCGGATGAAAAGGAGACCTGGACTCCTCACCCTTCGTTGCCTCCAGATACAAGAGGACATGGATATCGACCCGAGTCTGAAGCAATACCGCCCGTTCCTGGCTATGTTCTGTCCTGTTTCACTGCATCTGCTATGCTATGTAAGTCAGGCGCATAGATTCACCGTCAGCTCCATTTGATACATGATATACAGCCACGATCCTATCCAAGATCGTTCAGTCGATTTATTCCATACGAACTATGACCTCGCGACATACCGAGTCCATTCATATCGAAGAGCTGCTTGACAAGTGGTATTTCGATCTTCCGGAATATTTACGTTTCGAGTTGCGGTATGATTCGATGGGTAACTTGAGTACGACGGGCACCAGGAGACCACCGCCGCATATCCTCACCTTACACATGCAATATTGGTGTACTACGTTACTTTTGCACCGGCCTTTGTGAGCATTCCGTCTTGACTGTCATCGTTTCGGAGACTTACTGTGCGCTCCTCAGCATTCGCCAGATGCATTTGTTGAACAAGCAGTGCGTATTGTGGACTTTCCTGAGGATATACAACTCAACCCCACCTCAGTAAATCGGACACTGTGGATGACATGGACGTCCGTGCTGCAAGCAAGAAAAATTATGAACTTTGTGTTGGCGCGGCAAATCACATTGCCTCCGTTGGTTGGTCGGTGCTCCTGTGCAGCGGGTGCTGATGGCACTGATTGTAATTCGACAGTAACCTTTTATCGCGAAAAATACACTCTTCAACGTGCACCAGTCTTTCTTTGTTTCTATGTATTCACCGCTGCTATCATGCATGTCACGAGTCGTAAGCACACCTTTAAGCATGTATGCTTGACTCATGTCTTATATGACTTGAAAAGTCTCCGTCTACCCTAGTGATCCGCAAGCACGAATGGGTTTAACCAAGTGTATGGATGCCCTGCAAGACATGGAAGCTGTCTGGCCTTCTGCAGCTCGCGCTCACGAGTTGTTACGTGGTTCTGATCCATTGAACAAAAATGCGTCAAAGCACGCCCGTTTCGGACAACTCGTCACCCGTCAGAGTGGTAAAGAACGACAGAAACGCGCCGCTGAGCATGCCGCCGACTCGGAAGATGCGTATGAGCGCTCACAAATGCACGTGCCCACTTCGAGTTCTCTGCCCCCATCGCAACCATACGCCCAGGCCTGGCGCTCGACGCAGTTTAATCCTATGTCACAGGAAACAGGTGCTGGACAAGGTGGCGATTATTCGCAGACGACGTCGTTGTCGACATCCCAATCTTCGTCGTCGTACTATCCTTGGCCCTCGGATGGGAACTCGTACGTGCCGTTCCCCGGAACACTGTCCACATCCGTCTTGCCCCAGGTGTACAGCACAGGTTTGATCGACGAACGACGGCCGCACGGTTTGACGTCGTCCCAGCACGGACACCAGCGGTTGAACGGGCACTCCGTGGGTGGTGCAAGCGGTGCAGGTGGCCATGGGGGTTACGAATCGACAAGCGGGGGGCGGTACCCTCAGTTCTGGAGCGATTATACGTCGTTTCCTCAGATGGGGATGGCGTTTGAGCAGGCGCCGGAAGCGCCAGGGCAGGGGCAAGAAGGGTTATATTTGCCAAGTGGCCAGTATGGAGGTATTTATGGTATGTGATGCACCACCCGATCGGTGGTGTTGTTGAGCCTGACATGGGACGCCAACAGAACATCCACCGCCTCCCCCCTCGTAGTGTCTCCCGATGCTTTCTGAAAAGAAGACGGTCCACGCTACCTCTAGCTAGCACCGTCGAGGTTTTATCTATTTGGACGTGTGTGCTCCCATGTAATGGTGTGGCGTTTACATGCAGGGTACACTGTACCTGCACGCTGGCTGTCGTGATATCTCTGCCGTATCTCACCATTCTCCATCTTTTAATCATCCTGCGGTCCGTGTTTTAATCACTGTTTCGTGTCCTGCTCGGAGTGTATTACATTTCCTTGCCACCACGACTGTTCTCTGCTTTTTCGGAGCTTATTCATTTTCGTCTTATGCTAGCGATAAGATGACGTTGCGTTCTGACCTGCTCTTTTTTTCTTTTGCACCCATAACTTTGTCGCTATCGATGATCCGAGATACCTCGCTATGCTACTGATTTGTACGATAAACGGTGTAATCTCGAACAAGCTGAGTTAGGTGGCCAGAGGGCGATCGATTGCAGAGAATACGGGTGTAGGCTCGAGGCAGTGGCACTGCAAGTGGCCGGACTCCACAGCGACGACGATGAGCGATCTAATGAAAGGCGGGCCGAGTGCGAGCATGGTCCTACGCGACCTGTTGTCGTCTGTGGCGCAACAGGTCGAGTCGCATCTTTACCCACTGTCACCACCATCGACGCCCCTGGAGCCGGGCCGACACAAGCGACGGCCATCGAGAATCCGGAGTTGGATCGGTTACGACAAGGACAAGGAGAACGACGGCGGCGACAATTCGTTGCATTTCGCGGACGCGTCCGACGACGACGACTTTGTTGACTACAACATTAATCACAACGAGGCGCATCGCAACGGGACCCGCGGTCGACACCGAGCCAAAAGCGCCCAGAATACGAACGCCACTTTGAAGCGGGCGACAAGGAACGACGTTATTAACGGGATGCACCTGTTATCATCCGACGAGCTGAGAGAGGAAGAGACGGTGGACGTGTTGATCGGTATGATGGGCGGGGGGTTTGATCGCGAAGTCGTACGACGAATATTGCGCAAGTACGACGGGAACGTGGACAAGGCTGCTGGGGCGCTGCTCGAGGGCGAACATGGGGAGGAGATGCTCGTCGCGACTGGTGCGCCAGGTCAGGTACCGCAGGGCCAGGGCCAGGGATGGCAGGCAGCGCAGACGGGATCGGGGTCGGGGTCCGGCGCTCAGACAAGGCTGGACGCGCCCTCGGCGCTTGGTGGACGTCCGAACACGCCCATCATCGATCTGACGTTTGAGGACGACCAGGATTTGCACCGCGCGATGCAAGAGTCGATGAGTACGTTGCATACGGACGGTCAGAGGCAGGTGTATGCGCCGTCGTATACGCAGACGCAGTCGCTCGCGCACATGTACGCGGCACCTCAAGAGCAGGCAAACCAGATGCAGGGACAGCCGGAGAGGCCAGTGTTTGGGCCGAGCGAGCGTACCGCGGATCCCAACTGGGCGATCGTTCCGTCTCATGTGCGTCTGTTCCTTTTCATATGCTCCACCGCGTGTGACATGGTGTCACTGACGAGCGGGCGGTGGTGCAGCAAAACGAGAGCAACGACGCGAATTATATCCAAAACTTGAATCGGGCGATCGAGGCGAGCTTGGAGACGATGGGCGACTCGGACGCGCTCGAGCCATTTCCTGTCGAACAACAGCTCCGGAGGGATGGATGGTCAGTGCTGCCGTGTGTTTTGTGGATTGCGTTGAACATGGTATCAGCCCTGTCGTGCTACGTCCTTCGATGCATACGATGGTGTACGCTGCAAGCATCCTTCAGGGGCTGTTCTACGTGCCCCAAGTGAGGGAGCGCACGGCGTGCTGGCGCCCTCCCGTTCCGACAGATGAGGACGAAGCCAGTCCATCTGTAAACGAACAAGGTATGTGCACAGATCTCGCAAACGACAGTGGATGGAGTGACTCGGACGACGGCTTCTAGACTTTGTACTGTGGGCTCTCAGTGAGATATTCACGCACATGGACCTCGCTCGCCTGTGCGATCTCAACGTGGATGAGCGACTCCCCGCATTCAACATTGAGCCTTGGGAGCGTCCCGCGCAACCTCCCGGAGAATTGTCGCGAAGTGCGTGTACTGCGCTCTGTTCGGAGACAGACGACGGCTGATGAAGCATAGAGTTTTTTGCTAGACTATCAGCTACGCTTGAAAAAGCTTTTATAGATCAGTTTGCTCGTGCTGGACAACCTCTCCCAAAGTGATCACTTGTTCTTCATGCTCCGAATGGGTTCTTACGTTGGCTCCCAGCCCACGGCTACTACACTTCCAGTACGGTAGTAGCATCAGCGAACCCGGCGAAGTCCTCCAAGAAACCTCCGTCGTTCCGATTGACGTCAATGGTGGGGAGTCAAATGATCTCATCGGACGGCTGTCTGCACAGCTCTCGAAACCCCAGTCTGAGCCGGGAAAGCAGAGCGTGATATTCGAACCCTCTGAAGTGGTTGCTTTCGAGCTCGTTCGCTCGTCAGTCCCCACAACGTCTACTAGCGGGGGCGGGCTGGACAGAAGGCTGTTCACGTACCCCAAATCGATATATCTCGACCAATTCCTGAAAGAGAACATTGCGCTCGCGCAGGCAAAGCGTGCACAAAAGCAGGAAATGCTCGACGAGATGCAGCGGCTCGTATCGCATAAGAGGGCGTTGACCCATTTCGATGTAAGTCGTCGCTTGCGACAGTGCAACGTATTCTAAGCATCTGGTTGCAGGGTAAGGATACGCTGAAGGACCTGCGGTCTTCCATCTTCTACTTTGAAAATGTGGCTGATGCCGAGGGAGACCTGGAGCGTGACGCTCTTATCCAAGCAGCAACGCAGAAGTTGAAATCTATCTTGACCACTATTGAGGAGGCAATAAAAGGTTTGTACTTTTCGAAACTCTCTGGTTATCATTAACGGTGTTTCCCGCAGCTACCGATCAGACTATAAACACGCTGCGCACTCAGGCTGACACGTTACTCGATTGTGACGAATTACAGCAATACAAGGCACGTTTCAAATCTGCGGCCTCCACGGAGCGAATCACTAAATGTGCTCTTGTTTCAGTATGACCTGCGGGTAGTGTTCGTACATGACGGTCTCTATGGCAGGAAACACCTGTATTCTTACGTGCACGACAAGTTGTGTTGGTGGAAGATTGCAGACTCGCTGATCGAAAAGGTAACAAGCACTCTTCGACGCAAACAATGGCTCCCTGAGTTTTTTTTTATTCAGGTGACAGAGGATATGGTTCTCAACGATCAAGCGGGACTTCACCTTGGCGCTGGGCCGTACTTGCTATTTTACTCGAGGGCCTTGCCAGATAATGAGGGATCCGCAACGCCACTACCATGGATGGATGACATCAAGGTGCGACCGTTTTCCTCCACATCTAGTGTATTGTTCATTGACGTAGTCTTATCCTCCAGGACGATGTCAAGGCAGCGAATAGAGAGTTTTTATCCCAGCTCCCCGCAGAGCTCGTTGGGGATATTGTAATCGAGGACATGTCGTTGCCGAGCGCCGTCATGTCGAAGAATGTTAGTGGGGGCGACAGGATGGACGTGTCTTGACGTGCGTCTTGTATAATGTAGTATTGTGTTGGTTGTCTGCTTGGACCTTTTTTTCGGGTTGCACTTTCTGCTTCCTGTATTAATGTAGAGGTGAAAGTAAAATAATGATGCATCATAAGGGTGGCCTTTGAGAACCACCGCCGTGTCTTTCTGGTTACAAACACATCCGCACTGCATACAGTCCTGACAAAGCCCCCCCCCCGTTCCCCCAGTGACACTCCCAATCACGCGTCAAAATTCATGATGAAACACGTGTGGGATACGACGATGGAATGACAATCGGAGCTTTGATCGGATTCGACAAGCGCCGTCAGATATTATGATGACTTGTCACTTCCGGATCATCACCATCCAAAAGTAAACCCTTGTGAATTGGTGAGGGCCAGCTGATACATCCAAACCCGCATTACTCACACACTCACAACTAGTAGCGGATACCATACGTTTCGATCCTCCATTATGACCGTGCATCAAGAGAATTTTCTGAAATACGTTGACGACAATGCGGACAAGTTTGTTCGACGTCTTGCAGACGCCGTCCAGATAAAGAGGTACTCGATTCATGAGATATTCCTGAAGCAGCTTCGATCGATGAACACCTTGATTCCACAGTGTCAGTAGCGATGCAGCTTATCGCAGCGAGACGGCCGCGATGGGCCGCTGGCTCGGAGACCAGCTCAGGGCGCTCGGTGTGACGACAGTGCTCAAAGATCTTGGAAAACAAACGTTGCAAGGTCAGCAAATAGATCTACCCCCTCTCGTCCTCGGGAGGTCAGGCGAAGACCCGAAGAAGAAGACCGTGCTGATCTATGGTCACTATGACGTACAACCCGTGCGTTCTGTTCCCGCTTGCTCCTACTGGTCCGGGTATATATGCGATAACTTTGATCTCGCTTGCTGCGAGTAGGCGTTGCAATCGGATGGATGGCATACAGATCCGTTCAAACTAGTCCAGAAGGATGACAAGATGTACGGTCGTGGATCGACGGACGACAAGGGACCCATCATGGGCTGGCTGAACGTGCTCGAGGCACATCAGGCACAAGGTCTCGATCTCCCTGTTAACCTCCGATTCTGCTTTGAGGGCATGGAGGAGAGTGGAAGTGAGGGCCTGGACGAGTTCGTCGAGAAGGAGGTGAGCGATGGCGAGTGGTTCAAGGGTATCGACTGTGTGTGCATCGTGCGTCGTGATCCGCATTATGTTTCCTGTGCAGCTTGTCCTGAATTTTCGACCTCGTATTACAGTCGGACAATTACTGGTTGAACACTCGTACGCCTGCGCTGACATACGGTCTTCGTGGGGTTGTCTATTTTGCCATCCACGTATCGGGTCCCGGTCAAGACCTACACTCTGGATTGTTTGGACGCATGGTTCACGAGCCGATGACTGATCTCATCAAACTTATGAGCAAACTTGTTGATCACGATGGCCGCATTCTCATTCCTGGCGTTGAGGAAATGGTGTCGCTGCCGGACGAAAATGAAATGTACGTCGCCCTTCACTATGGATTTGCTTTCGGAAGGGTCGTTGGCATGTTCATGAGTCTGTATCTTCAGTAAATTGTACACCAAGATGGACTATTCTGTCGCGGACGTCGCAGAAGCAGCTGGTGCACAGGTAGGATATTTTTCTCGCTTCTCCCACGTACCAGGGTTGTACTCACGGATGCTTAGATTGCGCTGTCGGATCACAAGGAATCTGTGCTCATGGGTCGCATGCGCAACCCATCGCTTTCTCTGCACGGTATTCAAGGCGCCTTCTCTGAACCGGGGTGCAAGACTGTCATCCCCTCCAAAGTAGCCGGCAAGTTTAGTCTTCGGTGCGTGTCTTGCCAAGATGTACATTGACCGATCGCCTAAGCGTTGCTTTCGTCTTTGTTTCGGCAGTCTCGTCCCTCCACAGACGCCCGAATCTATCATCCCACTCGTGACTGCGTACATCGAATCTGAATTTGCCAAGCTGAACAGTAAGAACGAGATGAGCCTCGAGTATCTCCACGGGGGCAAACCCTGGGTGGCGGACGTTAACCACTGGAACTTTGAAGCGGCACGAAAGGCCATCGAGGTGCGTTGGCACGTAATGTTGTGCCACTCTGCGCCAGCAAGAGGCTTGAGGCTGAGAGGTAATCGTTTGTTGGCGTTGAATTAGGTCATCTGGAAAAAGTCGCCGGATTATACGCGGGAGGGAGGTTCTATCCCCGTGACGCTCACATTTGCGGAGAAGTTAGGAGTGAATGTGTTGTTACTCCCGATGGGTCGGGCAGACGATGGGGCGCAGTACGTGCTTTTCTAATCCTGTCGTGATCACTCACACGAATCTGTTGCAATCGTCGCAGTTCGACGAACGAAAAGATGGACATATCCAACTATATTGAAGGGGTACGTGTGGTGTATATTCGCAACTGTTACCAGATGACGACGTTCTCGTTAGACCAAGGTGCTTGGGATGTACTTGTATGAAGTTGCACAGCTTGCTGGGGCAGCGTAAAGGAAGAAGCCCGCAACGGTGGTCTAGAAAAATCTGGTTTTGAACATGTATTTGTATTGGGTCCGTATCCAAAGCCAAGGCATGTCCGAAAGTTTGACGGAGTGGTGTATTGTCGCTAGTACCATAGTGTTTCAAACTCAGCGAACCTGCCAACTGTTTTCACCTGCGAATAACCCTCGTGCCGTGACGCTCATTACCATCGGTTGGCGCGTTATACAGGATTTCTGTCAGTGGTCCTGTGGAGACCAGAGTGGACCCTGCATTCAGCACAGCTCTGATGGCAAAGACGAACGACGGTGGTGTGTGGGATCAAGGCCCACTGGTGAGCAGTAACATTGTCTGCACGAGAAGCGCCCGATCGCTTACGTCTACGTACGCATGCGTCTCGTCGGCTCGGATGCGTGGGTCGATGTGTGGTGTGCTGCGGTGGGGATTAAAGAGGGACGGATATGCCGGGTCGACATTTGTGAAGCGGACACCGAATGTAAAGCCGGCGGTGAAGACTATAGTCGTGCGTGATGATTGGGACGACGACGATGAGGAAGAGGAGCAAGAGGGGGATGTGGAAACGGCCAAGGAGAGGAGCAAGGGTGATGGCACGGTTCTTGGCCCTGCCACTAGTCTTGGTCTTTCGGGAAGACTAGAAACGGAAGCAGAAGCACAACAGGGAGAAGATAGCAGCCAGGTCTGGGAGGAAGCGTGAGTCCCCGTCTCACTCTCAACTCATCACTGTGTTCGTGCTGATCTTCTAGTTCGCATGATATTTTTCCTCGGACACCTTCGTATGGGTTCTTCCCTGCCCCACGCACATGCACGCATGCTGGCGCGATCATCTAACTCAGTAATAAGAGAGCACCCATGCCCGAGCTTATCGTTGCGCCCGCGAGCACGAGTCAGAGCTTTCCCCCTCCCCCACCTGCAGCACTCCAACCGACGCTCCGTATCTTAAAACGACCATCTCCGAACGCCAGCGGCAATAACGCGGGAGCATTCTCATCGGTGTCTCTTTCCTCTTCCTCTTCAGGACCTTCTTCGAGCACGATTTCTGGCTCTGGAGGGTCGTCCCCGGCCCCGAGGGGCACGCTGGCGGAGCGCGAGGCACAGTATCAAGAAGCGCGAAATCGGATATTTGGCGGGAAGGAGAAGTCAGGAAGTAGCACAAATGGGAACGCGAGCTCGGCGTCGATGTCAGGAACGAGTTCGAGTTCGGGCGGGGCGGTGGTCATACGTGACCCACTTGGACCTACGTCTGAGCCAGATCTAGGGGACAAGGCGTACGGCTCGGGCCGACCCGCGAAGTGCTTTGGGGAGCGACGGAGGGGAAAGAAGTAGGTGAGCTGGTGGATGAAAAAAATAAAATAAAAACAAAAAACAAAAAAAAACAGGCTTTTGTATTTCCATCATTTATGCTGTAGTGCTCAATACTATGTACCTGGGACGCCGCTAATCTCGTTCCCGTGGGTCACCTGAAGGTGCTAGCTCTACGTGAGTCTCAGATTATTTATCGTGTCCTGAGGGGTCTCGGGGGCCGCGGAGGAGGATTTTCCAAACACTGACCGATCACTCGGTGTTTGGACGGGAACCCCTTTTGTTTTGCGCATGTGCGTTCATATCTTGGCTTCCCGACTTGCTTCCGTCCAATGCGTGAAATATTGCACGGTGATAGTGGTCTTGACGGAGCACAGACCGACGATAAGAGCCTGATCTCCACGGAAATGAGCTCTCGAATTGTATCCAGTAAATCAAATATTGTCGTCCGTACAGTGCCCGGGTCACAGGCGCCTCCGACACGTGACCATATGATGACAATTTTCGCGCCGAGCAAGATGTGTACTGTACAAGGGACGCGACTACTTATTCTCCTTTGCAGCGATGGCCAGCGCCGCCGTCCTCCCCGCACTTCCTCAAAATTGGGCCGAACCTGACTCGCCTCCTGCCCAGACGCTCGCTCGTAAGTCTTGTGGTCCCCTCGTACCTCGTTGCTTACCACGTGCCAGCTGTCGTTCAACGCAAACTCATCCCTGCGGGATCCGCCTACCTCGCACACGTGCGCCGAGCACTACATAACCTCTCTTTTGATGGATACGACAAGCTGATCGAACAAGAGCGGCTGCAGCAGGAGGCGCTTCGTGCGGATGGATTAAACGGTGAAGACGATCTCGGCGTTGGCGACGAGGAGGAGTCGCCCGAGCTGCTGTTGCTTGATCCCAAGGAGTGGAAGGTCTGTCGCCGTCTCCGTTTCACTTTGGCCTTGTCGGCGCCTGGCATATGGATTTCCCCTACGTCGTCCATCACTCGCCGTTTTTTTTTGACGCAACGTGCCTTCATATCCTGCTTTCTGACCGATCCTGACCATGTATGTGTGCATAGAAACAAGATCACTACCAGGTTCTTGGACTTTCTCGTCTACGCTACCAGGCCACGCCCGAACAAATCAAAATTACCCGTATGTATTCGCATCCCCCTCGCTCCGCCGGGTCCTGATTTCATTACTTCAACCCGCGCATTCCCCAACCTGACCGTTGTAGATCGCAAAAAAGTGCTCAAGCACCACCCTGACAAGAAAGCCGGACTATCCCACACGACCAACGACGATGCCTTTTTCAAATGTATCTCGAAAGCACACGAGGTGCTCGCGAACCCTGAGCGACGCCGACAATTTGATTCTGTCGATCCTTATTATATCGCACTCGAAGAAGACGCACCGACCGCTGCAGATTTCAAGGGCAGCAAAGCCAATGACGTCGACCACTTTTTCAAGATGTGGACACAAGTGTATGATATGGAAGCGCGGTTTAGCAAGAAGACGCCGGTGCCGTTGTTGGGGTTGTTTGATGACCCCAAGGACAAGGTGGAAACGTTTTACGACTTTTGGTACAACTTTGATAGTTGGCGGTCGTTTGAGTATTTGGACAAGGAGGTGAACGAGGGGAGCGATAGGTTGGTCGTGATTTCATTTTTTTTTTTTTGCTGCGCATGGTGGGCAGGGGTTGACTGTCGGGCTTGGGATGTAGCCGTGATGACAAGCGGTACACGGAGAAGAAGAACAAATCCGAGCGCGCCCGGCGAAAGAAAGAGGATACTGCCCGGTTGCGCAGCCTCGTCGATCTCACGCTGAGCTTGGATCCCCGCATTAAAAGGATCAAGCAAGAGGAGAAGGAGGCACGGGAAGCGAAAAAGAAGAACAAGGGTGGTAGCACCGCAGCGGAGGCCAAGGCCAAGGTAGAAGAAGAAAAGCGAAAAGTAGAGGAGGAAGCGAAGAGAAAGGAGGAGGAGGACAAGGCAGCGCGTGCAGAGGCCAAAAAGGCAAAGGCCGCTGCAGCGAATGCGGCCAAGAAAGCGAGGAGACAACAACGTGCAGAGGCGGCGTCGTGAAAACGGCTTCACCACTGGCCCGGCCAGCGGGGTCGGAGACGATATATAGTTTCCCCTATATTACCCATGACAACCACACATGCCATCCTCTGTGCTGTTGCGCCTGGGGGTGGGGGTTTTATCCTGCGCGGACAATTTTAGATTTGATTGTTCAGGGGAATTTTCACAAAGAAACAAGTTCGTCGTAGGTGGCTCTGGTGTACAGGCTCGACTGGGATGGGCAGCCTCGTGTTTGCAGATATAGGACATCGGACCGTGCTGAGTGCCCATATCTTGTGGATCAGCGGCCAATAGCGGTATGGCCTTGACGTGAGCTGTCACACACACACACAGCATGCCGCAGGGAGCAACGTTGCCCATCGGAGGGAAGGGGAAGATCGCGGGGCATGACAAGGATCTTCTGTGCAGAACAAACAGGATTCATGACGTGACCGCGATTGGGGGAATGCCGTGGAGGCACCCGCCGGACGTGGATGGTAGGCATAATGATATCTGCGCTCGGGACTACGTGGGAGAAGATGGCGGATATGAGGGCGCAATCGGGCATGTCAGGGCGCGAGTCGTCATCGCTGGATGACTGGAGCGTCTATCTACTATCTAATACGAGGTACAACGTCCGGGGAGATTGGAAGGAGGAAGAACAGAACAGGGGGGGCCATAAGTAGACAAAGTATCCGCCGGGGTCAGATTGGGGCCACCTGCAGACACCCGCAAGCGGTCCTTTGGCAGAAATCACGCAATCACCCCATCCCGTCACACTCCGTTGTCACGTCACAGTCACACCCTTGTGTGTTATTTGTGTTTATTTGGCTGCGGTGGCTGGGAGCCCACACAATCGGGTGTGATTAAAGGGAGCGCACCTGTCTGACCCGTCAACGATTGTCAACACTGTCTTTTTTATTTCTTTTTCTTCTTTTTCCCTTTTGCATGGTGTTTAAATACCCTTTGGCCACCGTCTCGATGGTTTGTAGCTCATAGTTTGAACGCTCGACGTCGCGGGCGGTGTTTGCCCACCATTCCGTCCGGGCGTGCCCAAGCCTGTACTCTCCCATATTCCCTCCTCCAATTAGCTCTTACAATGGTGCGTCCCCGCAGTGCTCCCCGCCCCTCGCCCTCCCCCACACACCCCCGCCCCGTCTCCCCACAGGTTCTCGTCAGCGATAAGAAATATGCGTGGTATGTCCCCATCTATCTCCTCCCACGTCTCGTTTAAAGAGCTCGGGCTGCCGCAGTGAAACGTGCATCAAGGGTCATCGGTCCTCGGCCTGCAAACACACCGATCGTCCCCTGTTCGAAATTAAGAAAAAGGGTCGTCCGGTGACGCAGTGCGAGCACTGCAGAGAACTCCGTAAAACAAAACAAGTCCATGTGAAATGCTTGTGTGGTGTCCAAGAAATCTCCTCCCATCCCTCCGACCCGTCCCACCCTAAAAAAGGTCGGCATTCCCTTCTCACTTTACACCTCCGTCTCGTTCATTTGTTTTTCTGTTTCATGTCTCATCGGGATTTTCAGGGGCTACCAAGCTGCCGGCTGTTGCTGCGTTTCCGCACGGTCTCCCCGAAGACCTGGAAGCGATCGCTATATTGCCCGCAGTGTCTGACGGATCAGTTGATTCCGACCATAGCGGTAGGCTCGACGCACCATCCTTTGACCACCCCCATCTACGGTATTGACTTTTCACAAGGTGAAACGTCTCCTAGCGGTTGTAGATGTAACAAGGGTGAACAATGCGACTGTTGCACGCCGCGCAGGCCTCCTGGCCGGCGTCGCCCCTCTGTTCACCACCAAGACATTGTCAGAGGGGAGAGACCCCATCACTCCCATCATCATCATCATCATAACCATCAGGTAGACCACTCCCATGGTGTCAAGGATCCGCCGCCACAGCTCTCTTCCCATGTCCTCGCTCGCATCGCTGAACTCCGTCCCGTCCTCCCTCGCCCTCCCCGCAACGATGGTCCACTTCATGACCCCTCCTCCAGCATACCACACAGCCACAGTAGCCGCCACCACACGCACGAAAACATGTACTTCAGCCCATATGGCCGAGCCTATGAACACATCCACACACCAGATCAATCAGAGGGCAAATCCATTCCGCGAACGGGGGACACACGTGCATCACCCGTACGTCATCAGCCACCTTCCCAGCAAAATGTCCCTCCAGGTACGCAGTCAGGGTTTGATGCGTGGCAAGCTGCACCCAGTGTTTTCCCCTCCTCATGCACCTGTGGCGACTCCTGTCGGTGTCCAGGATGTAGCCAACACAGCAGTGCGCCGATTGCTCCGGGTGGCGCATACGCAGCATGTTCAAACCCCGCCTCCTGTTCATTTTGCCTTGACTGTACCATCCTATCGTTACCACCAAGTTCCGCGCCACCGAACAACTATCCTACTTCGGATTCGCAAACGCGCGAATTCGAAGAGTGGTTGGGACAAATAGCGGCATCGCCCACCACCGCCGCAACGGATATAGTGGGAATGTCGTCTGGTTTCCCATATGAACTATCGATGAATACGGTGGCTGCATTCCCCGTTCCGAATCCGAATCCGAACCACGATGCGAATTCCAATTCCAATTCAAGTCCCCAACCCCATTCTAATCATAAATCTCAGCATCCGTCTTCGGTGGACACATGCTGTCATGGCCGGTGCAACTGCCAAAGTGGCACGTGCTCTTGTTCGACGCAGTGTACTGGATGCTGCCAGGGACGCGACTCTGATCAACGGGGCAGTGGCCGGCATGGTTCTGGTTCTGGTTCTGGCACACGAACGACGTATGCTGTTTCGGGGGAGCGCAACACGTGTTGCAACCCCTTGAAACCCTCGGAGCCACCCCCTACGAGCGCGACTGTGTCCAGACGGACTGGGTCGTTTCGCATACCGGATTACATGGCGATGACGACGGTCCGAGATGGGCTGACGGCAAGCGTCCTGAATCGATCCAGCCCGGGATCGGGGACAGGGACACCTGCAGTATCCTTTTATCCCGATGTGCCCAGCTACTTGCCTGTTGGGGATGCGCCGAGCCGGTCATCGTCCTCTTCTTCTTTGTCAAGTCGAATGTCCGGTCGGTCCCCGATCAATCCGGTATGTGGGTGTTTCCGTTCTATTTTAATTGTGTTCTCGGTATGATGGTGCTCATGTGCTCATTTCTTTTAGAGTGCGCCTGGGGTCTTCCATGCACATGCTGCATCAAATGTGAGCCTGGGTTCCGGAAGCCGGTCGCCTCAATCTCGTTCTGCGACCTCGACGGGCACAAGCGCGAGCGCAGGGGCTTATGCGCAGCCTCAACCTATGCGTCCGTTTGGTTCAGGCGGACAGTATGGTGCATATCCAGGTTTTAACTCGTTTCTACCTCAATAATGAAAAGGGCGGCTCGCGTTGCATGTCTTGCTATTCTTTTTTCTTCTCGAATTACTTTTGACTTTCTTGTCACGCCTATTGTTATTGTTTGAGTCTTGTGAGGTGCATCGTTTCGGTTGTTTTTTTTTACGACTGTCCTTTGTTATATTTATTGTCGAGGGGGTCGCCTGCGCGCACACAAATATCACGCATTGTGTGGCCCGATCCTGCTTCTTTGCATGTTTCCTTGTTGATGCCTATGCTTTTCTGTACGATACATGTTTGGGGGGTGACAGTATTGTATAGTCGACGCGGTTGAATGCTACATGTCATAGTTTCATTCATGTCGGTGGTACGATGGAGTATGTTGCACTAAACAGTGTTTGCAGCCCCGAATATGCTGCGACAACTTAGCTACCGGCTCTTTGGACACATGCTCCTTTATTAGCTTTACACGAAACGTTGGAACCATGCGTATATTGAGCGCGACTCACAATCGATCTGGCGGGTCCATGAGCCGAGTCCATGATAGTCGCTGATTTCATGTAGCCTTCCTTCCACCCCCACCCCCCTCGGTGCAAGTCAAATCCAACCGTATACCAGTCAGTCGTACCGCGTTTATATTTCGGCCGTTGCAGAGATTACCAGTCGTCCTATGTACTCGTACCGTGCGGTCTCCCCGCACAGTATAAGGCGTGGTCTAGTTCCGTCGCCCCTCGTCTAAAAACTTCCGCCGTTGGCCACGACCGGCTTTCGTCCTCAGCCCTCGTGCAGCCTTGCCTTCCCTCCCCCTAAACCGCGGGACGGTAAACCAACTCGTCTTTCGTCTTCACCCTCTGTCTCATCATCCACTTGTATTGAATTGCAGTCCACTACGTTTCTCGTTCCCATAATATTCGGACAATGGGTAAGAAAAAAGTTTTATGAGGCCCCCTCCCATGCTGTGACTCATGCAAGTCAGTGACAGTCTAGACCGACGATCGAATGACAAGCAGGTCCTCGAGGGGCACGTTATGAGTGACGTCACTGATTTCACTTTCATCTTTTTTTTTTTTTTCTGTTTGACCCGAGCCCAATCTATCCACTAATTTCGTTTGTAGGAATCGATTGAAACTTGAACTCCGTAGTTTAACGTATCCCCTGAGGATATTGACATGATGTTACACGGATCGTCGTTTGGCAACACCTTTTCGATGGACAAAGACAGTGACACCATTACTCAATGACTAGACTCTTGTAAGTGAAAAGCCTGCTGCGGCATATTTCACTTTATGCAGGACAGTCAAGTAACGAAAGATAAGACACTTGTTGCTTTAAACTCTGCCAACTTGTAGGTTGTGCGATCCCCGAGACAGTATGCGAGGTCAGGGATGAAAATTATTCCATCGTGTGCTCACGCAAATCCCCGCCATCTTTACTGATAGTCCTGGATATTGGTGCTAGAAATCTTGTACCACGGTTGCGAGCCTCAGCCAGGCGCAGCGCTTGTTATCTATCGTCTGATAGCATTCCTTTCTGTTGTAAATTTGACCAGCGCGCTTTAGACTTCCTTATACGGTAATTATTACATAAGCTTAGAGCGTACATCTTGCTACAGTCTCCTAGTTTATTTCC
>JBBPKE010000445.1:0-19187 GCA_038089095.1 Tylopilus orsonianus | reverse complement strand
CTCTACTGTGGCAGGACATTGTGAAGCTGACAAAACAATAGAACTTGAAATGAAAGTCACATGATTAGCATGTGATTGTGAGAATGTTTCATATCATGTGATCACCAAGTCACATGATCAAAGACAGCAAAAATGACTAAGTTCTCAAGCTTAAGTCATCACTCAGAGTTAGTGTGGGCAATATGTCCATAAGGGGATAGACAGCCATGAGGCCATTTCATTTCCATGTATACTTTTTTTCTTCTCTTCCATTTGATGCACAGCCAAGATAAGGGTAAATCTTAGATAGTAGAACTTAACCTAGTTAGTGCACAGCATTGCTGCTTTTGGGTAAAGTACAGGTAGTGAGACCAGCCCTAAGTTGGTCCATGCACAAATGTCTGTAGTATATAAAGTCTTGAATGCAACACTCAAAGACTCCAGTTTAGTCTTTGTGGCTTTCCAGCTGCAAAGTATAATTAGACTCCATTAGTCCTTAGTGGGCCTAGGCTTGCACTGTATAGTGTGGCTGTCGGCTTCATTAAGACTAAACTTCTTCAGCCTGAAGTAATTTCACGGCTTAGTCAGCTTTTGCATCACGTGACCATGTCACTTTCTTGCCTAAGCTCTATACAGTATTGGACTCTAAATGACTTAGTTCCTCACAAGAGTACTGGATCTACCAGCATGAGCTAAGACATATTACGTAATTCCTTTGTAGCTTGAGTTATTGCTCGGGAATTCCACCAAATATTTAATAAGACCAAATGAGGGAAGAAGCCTCATGTAGTTAATTACTGTGCTATGCATGGCTATACTTAATTACCATTGATGGATGATTTGCTTCCATTAGATAGAAGCCAGCACCTCAAGGCAAACCTAGATAGCAAGTATTAAACCTTGTTACCTAGCAGCTTATTGATGCTGTGCATCTACTTAGTCACTAGATATGATAGAAGCATATCTTTAGTCATAGTAGCATAGTCAGCATAGATTGCTGTAGTATATATAATGCAATGTGATGAGCCCAAGAACTCCAGACTAGTTCTTGTGGCATTTAGCCTACACTTCTATTCTCTTAAGCTAGTATCTGTGAGCTTGAAGCTAGACACCATATGGTGAAGGCTAAGAGCTTCATTAGAACTAGTCTTCTTGCTTTACCCTCACTGTTCCACTACCTTTTCAATTGCTGATTGTAAAACGGTAGCTACAGCCGGACCTGAGGCTTAACGGGACTACCTTTACCATTACCTTTGCCTGGGCATTACTGCCTGTGTATTCTTTTCTTAAGTAAAGCGGCCCAGATAGGGGCAAGAGAGTGCAGCATACATTAGGGTGCTATAAGAGGTACTCTCAAGTGGATTTAATTGGATTTGTGTCCACCTCTACCTATATACTTTCTTCTTCATTGAACTTCGGTTCAGGAGCACATGACTCCACTTTTCACACTAGTAGGAACGTCTGGTAGGCTATTGGCCAGAGTTCACTTGGAGGGAATGCAGTTCTCCAAGCATAGATACTTTTTGCATTTGCACCCTATGTACTATGGATGGTTCCACCCTGAGAATTTCCCTCTAAGGAGGCCTATGAACAGGCACTTAGAGACCAGCTTACCAGAACACTCAAGTTCTGGGAATGCTTTGAACTAGAGCAAGTCGACCCAAACAAAACAAACGAGGGATTTGACTACTATCCCACTCCACCACCAGTCGTGCCTATTGAAGGCCAAAGAGAAGCTTTAGAGTTCAACTATCTTGTCCTCTATTACCCAGAAGACTTCGCAGATAAAGTACTACAAGTACCAGACTTTGAAGATGAAGAGCAAGTCTTCGTAAAAGTAGAGGAAGACCAAGCTGTCCTCAGAAGCCACTCCCCACCAATCTGAAACCCCTGCCTCATCCCCTACATTCTCATCCCAAAGTCTAAGGATGTTGGGAGATCCTTCAGGAAGCACCAGCATTGATGACTTGCGAAGAGCAGTCGACAATTTGTTCAAGAGGGTTACCACCCTCAAAAAGGAAAAACGCAAGCTGGAAAAAGCTGCACAAGGAGTGGAAGGGTCTACCAGGACCTTTGTTAAAAAAGTAGATCCCTATCCCAACCCAGAGAAATATAATGGAAAGGCAAGCAATTTTGAAAACTGGTGGACCTCTATGCAGATGTTTCTCTCATATAATAAAGACATGTACTTTACAGAGGAATGATTAACCGTGGCCATTTTGTCAAGAATCGGAAATTTGGAAACTCCCCAGGGAATAGCAGCTGCAACCTGGGCAAGAATAAAAATCAAGCAGTACAAAAATGACAACAAGCTTGTCGACGATTTCTGCTGGCCAGGAATCGAAGAAATTGAAAAGGAGTTGAAAATGAGGTTCTTAACAGGCAATCAACAGGACTATGTCCTAAATCAGTTGAAAGCCTGCAAGCAAGGACCAAGGGAGTTCACACACAACTTCCTTACCAGGTTTTGCGGAATCTACAATCCAGAATTCATAGAAGAAACAACGGCAGTACGAGTATTGGAGGAGAATGTGTAGTGGACAAGCTGCAAGGCCGACTACAATCAGCCTTCCCAGTGCCTTAGCTGCCACTAAGGACTTATCCCAGGACCACCAGAGCCTCTTGTGAAGATATTGAGCTATAAGACCCAATAGACTAGAACTGAGGAGTTCTAGTGGGGTATTCCCAGACTATATACTACAGGGGAATGTGCACAGACCAGGCTGTGCTCTACTGACTATGATAATATCTTCAGTAGATGTACTGGTATCTTAGCTATATATGGAAGGTCCGATGCAATGGGATCGTATCTATACATAATCCCGCTGACTACAGATGCAAAGGCATCGGCCTTATGGAGTCTGCATGTACATGTCTAGAGTGGTGATATACTCGTCTAGACCTTCTAGGTCTCAGGGTTTGGTAACCCATACCGGGGCATAGTGCTGACTAAGCGCTAACCCTTAGCTAAGTCTCTTGGCGGTTGCTAACCACTTAGCTAACTCCTATTCCGTACCCATAACCTAGGGTTACTGCTAGGTTAGCCATGTAGCATTCGCTACAGAATGTGAAAGAAGAGATTAGAATGCAACTCTTTTACCAAGAGAAAAGAACGCTCTCCATAAGAATGACCTTGAAACACATCAAGGCAATAGAAGAAGCACAAGATGCTTTTTTTCTCACAACTGTGGGGGGCGCATACAGAAGGAATAACGCCCAATTTGGAAATACCAGAGCAGGATCATCTCGACCCCAGAGAAGTTGCAATCCTAATGCCATGGATGTCGATGCCACCAAGAAGGGATGCTACAATTGTGGAGGGAACCACTTTGCTCATGATTGTAAAAAGCCCAAAAACAAGGAATGTGCTAAGTGCCATTTCTTCAATGGCGGTCATAGGCGGGAGTGTTCAAAGCACTCCAATGGAAGAATATCTGGGAAGAGGGTATGAGCAGTGGATACCGGTTCTGGCAAGGAAGCTCCAGCACCGGATTGAGCAGCTGTCAGTTGAGATGACCAGCAAAGATTAGACATCACAAAGCTTGTCAAGGACCTAGACCCGGAGGCGGCCATTGCCGCAATAAAAGATGTGATGGCATTGGACAGGAAGGGAAAAGGATGTGCCAACTGAGGAATCTGGAACCTCAGAAGGCCCACGAACAGGAGTCAATATTTAGTTTTCAGAATTGATTTATCCCTTTAAGGGATGACAGGGACAATGGCTCCGACCACTGTGAGATAGAATGTAATACTGAATTAGTATTGGACATATACTCACTTATAAAAACCTTAAAACCCATAAAAATACGTAAAACCTCAGAGAAAGCTAGAATTCCAACCTGAGGATCGGAAACCACAGCAGGACATGACTTATACACAGCTGAAGAAGCCAAAATCCTTGCAGGACAACAAGGACTTGTCAATACGCACATTTAAGTCCAGATCCCAGAAGGATTCTATGAAAGGGTTGCACCAAGGAGCGGTCTAGCCTCGAAAAAAATGATTGGAATTGGAGCAGGAGTAATTGACTCGGACTATCGTGAAGAGCTCTTTGTCTGTATATTTAATCATGGGAAAGAAGATTTCATGGTAGCTATTGGAGATAGGATTGCTCAATTAATAATAGAGCAGATCAATATAGCACCACTATCAGAAGTGGCTGCGCTGGAGGAAATGAAGCATGGTGAAGGAGCTTTTGGTAGTATAGGAATAAAATCCCTAACTGAGACCACAACTCAAGATGAGCATGCTGGATGGGAATCCAGGCTTAATTTGGTCACGACAAAAATAAAAAAAAAGTATGGAACAGATTTGAATTTTCCAGAATGAATCTTAGTACGCAGTGTAAACCAACAAAAAGAGATAAACCTTGAAGTACAGATCTCTAATCTGACTAGCAAGGGAACTATGAAGAAGATTCAAGTGCTCCTAGACAGTGGAGCTAATGGAAGCTTCCTTGATCGGAAGTGGGCCAAAGAAAATGGAATCAAGATGGTACCTTTGGAAAAGGCAATACCTGTCTTCAACGTTGATGGCACAAAGAATTCAGCAGGAGATATTACCCACTCTGCAGAATTAATCATGGATTACCAAGGACATCGAGAGAAAATCATAGCAGAAGTAACCGATTTGGGAAAGAACCAATTCATTTTAGGATTTACCTGGTTAGAGAAGCATAATCCAGAAATAAATTGGATCACCAGAGAAGTAAAACTTCAGAGATGCCCGAGAAGCTGCTATTTTCTTAGAGATAGAATGGTATTCATGAGATCATTGATCGATCAAGAAATAGAGAATGCATCCCACATTTACCCGAAGATTAAGGCCCTGGAACAGCCCCTTGAAAAAAGGGAAGCAATCATCAAAGAACTTGTCCCAAAACAGTACCTCCACAAATTCTACAACGTCTTTTCAAAGAAGTCTTCAGAAAGGATGCCAGTCCACAAACCATGGGATCACAGAATTGATCTCAAACCCGGCTTCATGCCTAGAAAGGCCAAACTATATTCTATGTCACCCAAAGAAAGAAAAGAAGTTGATGATTTTATCAATGAACAATTGAGGAAGGGTTATTTTCGCCCATCCAAATCGCCAATGACCTCACCGGTCTTCTTTGTACCAAAAAAGGATGGCAAGAAGTGAATGGTCCAGGACTACCGGTATTTAAATGACTGGATGGTCAAGAACAGTTATCCCCTCCCATTAATATTAGATCTAATCGACAAGCTAAAAGGGACAAAGATGTTCACAAAGATGGATCTGAGATGGGGATACAATAATATCCGCATGAAGAAAGGAGACAAATGGAAAGCAGCGTTCACCACACATTGTGGCAGTTTTGAACTGTTGGTAATGTTCTTTGGGCAGAGCAATAGCCCAGCCACATTTCAAAATATGATGAATGATATTTTCTACAATATGCACCAGATGTGCATCGTATACATGGACGATTTCCTTATCTTTACATTTTTGGATAACCAAGAGGAACACGACAGGGTCATGAAGGAAGTCCTTCGAAGATTAAAGGAGAACAATCTATTTGTGAAACCAGAAAAGTGTTTCTTCTCTGTGAGAAAAGTCGAAATGCTAGGCATGATCATTACCCTGGAAGGCATCTATATGGCAGATGACAAGATGAAAGCAGTGCTTGATTGGCCAGTTCCCATCACGGTTAAGGGAGTAAGAGGCTTCCTTGGTCTGGCCAACTTCTATTGTCGATTCATTCAGAACTTTGCCATTATGACTAGGCCATTGAACGACCTTACCAAAAAGGATAAACCATTTGTCTGGACCAAAAAAAAGCAGGAAGCGTTT
This sequence comes from Tylopilus orsonianus, assembly GCA_038089095.1. Lineage (NCBI taxonomy): Eukaryota > Fungi > Basidiomycota > Agaricomycetes > Boletales > Boletaceae > Tylopilus > Tylopilus orsonianus. The sequence goes on along the minus strand of JBBPKE010000445.1, from coordinate 13,394 downwards.
GATATGCTAAAGAAGTCATTCACCACTGCACCAGTACTTATGTACCCGGATAAGGAAACCCCTTACTGAGTGGAGTGTGACGCTTCCAATTTTGCCACAGGAGTGGTTTTTAGTCAACAAATAGATGACAAATGGCATCCAGTAGCTTTCGCATCGAGTTTGATGACCCCAGAACAACAGAATTACCCCGTTGCAGATAAGGAGATGCTGGCCATCATTAATAGCCTGGAGTAATGGCGTCATCACTTAGAAGGCGCGAAACACCAGTTTGAGATCTGGTCAGATCATGCAAATCTCCAGTATTTTATGAAAGGCCAGAACCTTAATAGATGACAAGCGCACTGGGCACAATACCTTTCCTGATTTGATTTCCTATTAATAAAGAAACCCGGAGTTTCAATGGGGAAAGCCAATGCACTCTCATGAAGGAAAGATCATGCTACCGGGATAGAAGAAGATAATAAGGGTATCATAATGATACCATCATCAAAAATCTGAAGATCGGTTCCAGTTTGGGTTCACACAGAAGAAGATCTTCTTATCAAGATTAAAGAAGCACAAGGCTCGCCCGCCGAGATAGAGTTGTTGGATGGAAAGATCCTTGTCCCTGAGGGACCATTATGACAACAAGTTATCAGTCTATATCATGACTCAACCCTTGCAGGGCACAGAGGCGTTGATAAAACCTACAAGCTAGCCTTAAGGTATTATAGGTGACCCAGAATGAAAGGTCACATAATAGATTATTGTTCCTGATGTGACAGGTGTGCTCAGATGAAGCCATCAAATAAGCCCCCTAGTGGCTTAATTCACCCCCTTGATGCCCCTCACGCACCTTGGGAAGAGATTAGCACAGATTTCATCACCAATCTGCCACTTAGTAATAGCTTTGACAGCATTCTCGTAATCATTGATTGATTCTCGAAAGAAGTCATCTTCGTTCCGACGAACAAGACAGTTACAGCTCTTGGAACAGCTAAACTCTACCAAGACAACATATGGAAGCATCATGGCCTTCCACGGTCCATTGTATTGGATAGAGGACCACAGTTCGCTTTGTAGGTTATGTGAGATCTGTGCAAGATGCTACAGATTATGCTAAAGCTTAGTACAGCTTACCACCCACAAACAGATAGGCAAATGGAAAGAGTCAACCGAGATCTCCAATAGTATCTTTAGTTGTTTACAGCAGAAAAGCAGAAGGATTGGAGCAAATGGTTGAGCCTAGCCCAATTCAACTACAACTTGAGGATTCATTCAGCCACAGGACACATGCTGTTTGATGTCACATGTTCATATCACCCCAGGATGGGAATAGAACCAGGAACGGTGAAGGTGCTAGCAGCTGAAGATTTCACCAAGGACTTTTCCAGTACTTTTGCTAGTATTCAGGACCACCTGACGAAGGCACATGAACAAATGGTCACATGGGGTCATAGCCGAAGATTGCCAACAGAGTTTGCGATTGGAGACAAAGTTTGGCTCTCCATGGCCCATCTAGATCTTAGGTGCTCAGAGTGCTTATCAAGTAAATTAACAGAGTGATACATTGGTCCTTATGAGATCATTGAGCTCATTGGAGATAACGCAGTGTGACTCCGTTTACCAGCAAGCATGCGCATTCATCCAGTTGTAAACGTAAGTCACATTAAACCATATAAAGAATGCCTCGAAGGGCAACCAGTGCAATCACCTAATCCAGTTGAAGTGGATGACAAAGGTCAGAAAAAATGGGAAGTTGATTACATAGTCAATTCCCACCTCAGAGAAAGAGGTCTCCAATACCTGGTCCATTGAAAAGGGTTTATGAAAGAAGAACACACTTGGGAGCCAGCAGTGAACCTAGAGAATGCGCGGGATGCAATTTTCAAGTTTTACCGAAAGAACCCCAATGCCCTTAGGAAGATATGGATGTCGTTGGAAGACTTTTGCAGTCAATTGAGATTTTGACCTCTAGAAAACTTCACAGAACAGGAGTCTGTGATTGGTCACCTGGAATTCAATCCCTAGATGGGGGGTAGTGAAGTAATTTCACGGCTTAGTCAGCTTTCACATCACGTGACTGTGTTACTTTCTTGCCTAAGCTCTATACAGTATCGGACTCTAAATGACTTAGTTCCTCACAAGAGTACTGGATCTACCAGCATGAGCTAAGACATATTACGTAATTCCTTTGTAGCTTGAGTTATTGCTCAGGAATTCCACCAAATATTTAATAAGACCAAATGAGGGAAGAAGCCTCATGTAGTTAATTACTGTGCTGTGCATGGCTGTACTTAATTACTGTTGATGGATGATTTGCTTCCATTAGATAGAAGCCAGTGCCTCAAGGCAAATCTAGATAGCGAGTATTAAACCTTGTTACCTAGCAGCTTATTGATGCTGTGCATCTACTTAGTCACTAGATATGATAGAAGCATATCTTTAGTCATAGTAGCATAGTCAGCATAGATTGCTGTAGTATATATAATGCAATGTGATGAGCCCAAGAACTCCAGACTAGTTCTTGTGGCATTCAGCCTACACTTCTATTCTCTTAAACTAGTATCTGTGAGCTTGAAGCTAGACACCATACGGTGAAGGCTAAGAGCTTCACAGCCTACCCACCTCTTGCTTGACCCAGCGTTAAAGGTCAGCTATAGCTGGACCTGAGGCTTATACAGGATCCATTTTCTACTATAATGATTTGATGGGCACTTGCCCACTTTCTTTTATTGTAAAGTGGCCCAGATAGGGGCAAGAGAGACAAGGATACATTAGGGTCCTTGTGGCAGGTCTCCTCACATGGAGCTAAGGGACTGACTATCCCCCTGCACTACATACACTTCATTTTTCAAAGAATCTTTGGATCAGGAGCTCGTGACTCCACTTGCTCTTGTTTTTTACAATACACTACATAAAGGGTACTAGAAAAGGCTATTGGCCTAGACCCACCAGGAGGGAACACAGATCTCCTGGTTTAGAGTACCAATTTGATTTTTACATAAAGGATGCTCCAGTGGCTCAAAAACCTTGAAAGGCATTATCGCCAAGAATTTGGGGATCATAAAGTCTGGCCAGAATATTTGGCCTACCTCTGATACAAGAACTTCACAGTAATCAGAGCATATCCACAAGATAGTGTACTCACCTTCCTGGAGTACCTAAAGGCAAAAGAAGAGACCCTGGAACTGGAAGTGGGACCTTCTATCAAAAAAGAACAATTTTCACCGGAAAGGTTATTGAAGTTTGAGGACTTTATCCCAACAACAAATTTTTATAAAGAGTTTCTTCCTTTAGATGAAGAAGAAACAAACCTTGGAGAAGTGCTCATACCACTCCAAGTAAAGAAAGAACCGAGTCCTACCCCAGACCTATCGGATTTCAAACCAAGACTCCAAATGCCACTGCTTCACATCCAAGAGTGACTCAAACTTAAAGGGTTAGATCACAAAGGTGTCCCACTCCTCAGTGATCAACCATTCAGGGATGGAACCACCCAACTCTCCATCACTATCATTAGAAAGCATTGAAATGATGAACCCTGTAAGCCAGGATCAAATCCTAAAGCTCCAAAGAGCACTAAACATGCTAACAACACAACTTGCTGAAGCACAAGAAGAAACGAGGAGGGCAAGAGAGGACACTGCTGCAGCACAGGCCATTGTAGCACTATTACCAGGGCTGGCAGCACCCACACATGCTCAGGGGCCAGCTATACCCCATTTTACAAAGAAAGTAGAGATGGTCATAGACCCAGGTCTCTTTAATGGACAAAGTAGCACTTTTGAAAACTGGTGGACACGAATGCTAGTTTTCTTAAAGCAAAATTTAGAGGTCTTCTTAATGGCTGAACAAAAGAGCTATGCCATCTTGACAAGGATTGGAGATATGAATAAACCTGAAATGTACCCAGCTCTAATATGGGCACAAGTAAAGATTAAAGAAAAGTCACTATCTGATGAAAACAGAAGGCTCAACTGGCCCTCGCTCGAAGAATGGGATGGAGAGCTTAGAGCAAGGTTCTTGTCAGGAAACCAAAGGGACATAGTACAGAGAAGATTAGAGAACTGTGTCCAAGGGAGAAATGAATTCATGCAAACCTTCTTAACAAGGTTTATGGGAATTTATGATATAATGTTAATCTCCAAAGAGATGGCAGTGGACCTGCTGGAAAAGAATGTCTCAGATGAGATAAGAAGGCACCTGTTTATGAACAGGAAAAGGACTAGGGATTTCCAAGCCCTGAAAAAGAATATAATGGAAATAGGACAAGCCCTCAAGGCTTTCAATATGTCAAATAAAGGGATGATGAACATGTACACTGCCCACGCAAAAGGTAACTGGATACCTGCAAAGGCAAAAAGGGACCCCAATGCAATGGATGTAGATGCAGTGGATATTGATGCTGCCTCTAGAAAGCCCACAGGATGTTTCAACTGTGGAGGAAATGGACACTGCATTAAGGACTGCAAGAAACCAAGTTCTCAATGCAGAGAATGCAAGTTCAGAATGGGAGGACATAGGTTCACCTGTTCAAGATACAAGCCCTGACCAGTACAAATGGGTCAGAAGAAGACTGTACAAGGAATGGATAATGGTACTGGTGAGGGGAATAGTATGTTGAATGGAGATGCTGGAAGAGCATCTACATCAGAAGGAAAGGGAAAGATGCCAGAATGAGTGGCTGTCACCTGGAATAATGGTGATGATTTTGACCCCATGGCCATTGTTAGAGGCCTTGGCCCTACAGAGGCTTTATGGGCGCTCTACAATGCTGTCTCCATTATGATGGACAAAAAGGGAAAAGGCCAAGCCGCTTGAATCTTCTGGGAGTTCAAGTGGTATCACTGTGCCTATTAAAGAAAAGAGAAAAAGAAGAGAAAGTATTTAAAGATTCAAAAAGTACCAATAGATATATGGTACTTGGATTGGACTATGGCAATGACCATAGTGAGTTAGATTGTACTACTGATTCTATGTTGGACTATAATTATTACACATGTGAGAGTAGCGTAAAAATAGAAAATGTAGATAAAAAATTAGGTACTTCTTTGATACCTTGTACTATTTATGGTAGTCACAGACAACTTCCCACTAGGGGAAGCGAAGGGGCAGCAGGATGGGATTTATATGCTGCTGAAGATAAAGACATCCCCAAAGGATAAAGGGCTCTAGTGGATACTGAGATCCAGATTGCAATTCCTAAAGGATTCTATGGAAGAATCGCACCAAGATCTGGATTAGCCATAAAGAATGGGATCCAAATAGAAGCAGGGGTCATTGACTCCGATTATAGGGAAACCATAAAAGTTCTATTAATGAATATGGGAACTGAAGACTTTAAACTCCAAAGGGGCCTCTGATGTGCCCAATTGATCATTGAAAAGATCTGTACTGCACCCTTGGAATGAGTAGAGATGTTGGACGAAACCAGCAGGGGTGAGAAAGGGTTTGGAAGTACAGATTGTAGCACAATGAAAAGTGATAGTCCTTCCCAAAGTAATTATAGAACCTCCATGACCAGATCCCAAAACAGGCTTGCTGCACAGGAATGCAGGCTTGATTTGGTCAAAAAGAATAACAAGATGGAATTCCCAGATCATCTATGCATCAGAAACGTAAGGCAGAAGAAAGAACTCTGTCTAGAAGTAAATGTGGCACCTGTAACTCAAAAGTTACAGATGAAAAAAGTAAAAGCACTCCTAGATAGTAGAGCCAATGAACTCTTTATAGACCGAACATGGGCAAGAAGGAACCGGATTCCTGTAATGGAATTAGCAAGACCTGTACAAGTCTATAACATTGACGGAATGAAGAATTCAGCAGGGGATATCACACACCAAGCTGAATTAATAATGGACTTTGAAGGACATAGAGAAAAGATTACTGCAGAAGTAACCAACCTAGGGAAGAATGAATTCATCCTAGGATATACATGGTTAGAAAAGCATAATCCAGAAATAAACTGGACAACAGGGAATGTAAAAATGCATTGATGCTCAAGATCATGCTACCTGTTAAGGGACTGAACGGTATTCATGAGGACCCTTCTCCAGCAAGAAATGGAAAATCTGGATATAATGTTACCAGTAATCAAAGCTTTAGAAAAGCTGAAGAAAACAGAAAAAGAAAAGACAGTGGAAGAATTAGTCCCAAAACAATATCTGCATGAATTCTATGACAAAGTTGTTAGAAAGAATGCCGAAAGAAAAACCTTGGGACCACTGTATTAAACTAAAAGAGGGCTTTATATCAAAAAAGGCTAAGGTCTACCACATGTCCCCTGAAGAAAGGGTAGAGGTAGATTCATTCATCAATGAACAATTAAAGAAAGGATATATTCAACCATCAAAGTTCCCTCAAATGTCCCCAGTATTCTTTGTACCGAAGAAAGACAGAAAGAAATAAATGGTACAAGATTACCGATATCTTAATAAGTGGACGGAAAAGAATAGCTATCCCTTGCCGTTAATTTCTGACTTAATAGATCGGCTTAAGGGATCAAAGCTATTCACAAAAATGGACTTAAGATGGAGATACAATAATATCTGAATAAAGAAAGAAGATGAATGGAAAGCAGCTTTCACAATGCACAGAGGAAGTTTCGAACCTCTAGTAATGTTCTTTGGCCAATCAAATTCACTGGCCACCTTCCAAACAATGATGAACAACATTTTCTATAATATGAATACAGTCATCATTGTTTATATGGATGATCTTCTGATCTTTACAAAAATGGAAGATCAAGAAGAACATGATAAAGTGGTGAAAGAGGTCTTAAAAAGATTAAAAGAAAATGATCTGTTTGTAAAGCCAGAGAAATGTATCTTCTTGACAAAGAAAGTAGAAATGCTGGGGATGATCATAACCCCCAAAGGTGTTTACATGTCAGAAGACAAAATTAAAGGAATAATGGATTGGCCTGTACCAACCAACATAAAAGGGGTATGAGGATTTTTAGAGTTAGCAAACTTCTACTGAAGATTTGGAAAAAAGTTTGCACAAATAGCCAGACCCTTGAATGACTTAACAAAGAAAGATCGACTGAAGTAATTTCAGTGCATTAGTCAGCTTTCGCATCACGTGACCATGTCACTTTCTTGCCTAAGCCTGTATAGCAGTGGACTTTTAACAACTTAGTTCCTCACGAGAGTACTGGATCTACCAGCGTGAGCTAAGCATAATTTGTCATTTCTTAGAAGCTCAAGTCATCGCTCGGAGATAAGATGCCTTTAATATATCTTTATGGGGATAGATACCTCATGTACTTAATTACCATGCTGTGCATGGCTGTACTTAATTACCATTGACAGTTCTTCACTTCCATTAGATAGAAGCCAGTGCCTCATGGCAAACCTAGATAGCGAGTATTAAACCTTGTTACTTAGCAGCTTATTGATGCTGTGCATCCACTTAGTCAGTATGCTCGGATCATATCTTTAGTCATAGTAGAATAGTCAGCAGCTAGTCCTGTTGTATATATAGTGCAATGTGACGAGCCCAAGAACTCCAGACTAGTTCTTGTGGCATTCAGCCTACAAAACCTCTACTCTCATAAGCTAGTATCCAGTGGGCTTAAGGCTAGGCACTGTACAGTGTCAGGCTAAGAGCTTTATCGACCCTTTGAATGGACAGAAAAGGAACAAAAGGCCTTTGAACAGCTGAAAGAAATGTTCACAACAGCTCTGGTAATGAAATATCTGGATGAAGACCTCCCATTCAGGGTAGAATATGATGCCTCAGATTATACAACAGAGGCAGTCTTATCACAAGAAGTCGAAGGAAAATGGCATCTGGTAGCATTCACTTCAAATTCAATGACTCCAGAACAGTGAAACTACCCAATAGTGGATAAGGAAATGCTAGCCATAATAAATGCATTAGAACAATGGCGTTATCACTTAGAAGGCACAAAGAATAAATTTGAAATATGGATGGATCATCATAACCTTCAATATTTCATGAAAGGGCAAGATTTGAACCAAAGACAAGCCAGATGGGCACAATACCTATCAAGGTTCAATTTCAAGCTAGTAAAGAAAGCAGGCACCTCCATGGGTAAAGCAGATACCTTATCAAGAAGGGAAGATCATGCAAAAGACATCAAAAACAACAACAAAGGCATAATGATAATTACCCCTGAAATGATCAGAAGAATGCAACCTACCTATGTAGGAACAGCTGAAGAAGATCTTCTGGATAAGATCAAACATGCACAAGAATCTCCAGAAGAATTACAAAGAATGAAAGGGAAAATATTCATTCCAGAGAAAGAAATGCTAAGGCAAAAAGTAATTGAGTTATACCATAACACAATCTTGGCAGGACATGGCAGCTTCAGAAAGACTCTAGAGTTAGCCAGCCGCTATTACCAATGGGATGGAATGAGTACCCAAATAAGGGATTATTGCACATGATGCGATAGATGTGCAAGAATGAAGCCGATGAATCAAAAGCTGGCAGGAAAGTTAATGCTGCTCCAAGCCACTCAAAGTCTGTGGGAAGATATATCTGTTGATTTCATAACAGATCTACCAAAAAGTAAAGGATACAATACAATTTTGGTAGTTGTTGATAGATTCTCAAAGGAAATAGAGATAATTCCCACAACAAAGAATGTAACAGCGCTAGGAATGGCAAAGCTATATAGAGATAATGTATGGAAGCACCATGGGCTTCCAAAAACAATTGTCAGTGACAGAGGACCACAATTCACATCACAAGTAATGATGGACCTCTGTAAAATGTTAAAGATAACCCCATGGCTCTCCACTGCATATCACCCACAAATGGATGGACAAACCGAACAAGTTAACAGGGAAATTCAGTAGTACTTATACCTATTTACTGCTGAAAGTCAACATGAATGGGCAGAATGGATTGCACTAGCACAATTTACACATAATATAAGAGAACATTCTGCAACAAAAGAAATTCCCTTTAATGTAACAAAGACATTCATTCCACAAATGGGGATCAAACCCAAAGGAGAAAAAGCACCAGCAGCATGAAAGTTTGCTGACGAAATGTCTAGTACCTTGGAAAAGGTTAAAGCATACCTTGAAAAGGCTTGTGCCAAGATGATGGCATGGGGAAGTAGCTGGAGATCAGAAATTCAATTTTCGATTGGAGACAAAGTTTGGCTCTTCACTTCAAATTTAAAGCTGTGCAGTTCAGGAAGACTGTGCTCAAAGTTAAATGAACAATGGCTTGGCCCTTACAAAATTATTGCCAAAGCAGGAGATAATGTGGTCAAGTTAAAGTTACCAAAGTACATGTGCATTCATGATGTAGTGAACATAAGTCACATAAAGCCATTTAAAGAAACACGTCCCAGGCAACCAATGGTACAGCCATACCCAGTAGAAGTTAATGATAAAGGAGATGAAGAATGGAAAGTCAAAGCGATTTTAAACACCCAACTAAAGGGATGAGGATTACAATTCCTTGTCAAATGGAAAGGGTACCTGGATGAAGAAATACCTGGGAACCACAGAGCAACTTGTCAAATGCCCAAAAAGCTATTGATGAGTTTTACAAAAAGAACCCCAGCACACCTTGGTGCCTATAAATGATCAATGCGTCCTTTATGGACCTAGGGTTTCAGCCCTATGAAAATTTTATGAAATGCCCTTTTATCTTAGGGAGATTCGATCAAGATCATCTGGGATCTGATCTCTAGAAGGGGGGTAATGAAACGAAAGTCACATGATTAGCACATGATCATGAGAATGTTTCATATCATGTGATCACCAAGTCACATGATCAAAGACAGTGAAAACAACTAAGTCCTCAAGCTCGAGTCATTGCTTGGAGTTAGTGTGAGCAATATGTCCTTAAGGGGATAGATGGCCATGAGGCCATTTCATTTCCATGTATACTTTTTTTCTTCTCTTCCATTTGATGCACAGTCAAGATAAGGGTAAACCTTAGATAGTAGAACTTAACCTAGTTAGTGCACAGCATTGCTGCTTTTGGGTAAAGTACAAGTAGTGAGACCAGCCCTAAGTTGGTCTATGCACAAATGTCTGTAGTATATAAAGTCTTGAATGCAACACTCAAAGACTCCAGTTTAGTCTTTGTGGCTTTCCAGCTGCAAAGTATAATTAGACTCCATTAGTCCTTGATAGGCCTAGGCTTGCACTGTATAGTGTGGCTGTTGGCTTCAGAACTTGTCAGCTGATATTACAAATGGGAAGAATAGCAAACCTTCATAAAAGATTATTGCAGCAGATGTGATCACTGTACCCAAATGAAGCTGACAAACCAATTGCTAGCAGAACAAATAAAACCCCTAGAGGTCCCAAAAGGATCATGGGAAGATATTAGCACAGATTTTGTAACAGATCTGCCAAAATCCAACAGTTTCAACACCATCTTAGTAGTGGTGGACTGATTCTTAAAAGAAATAGAGTTAATCCCCATGACAAAAACAATAACAGCACTAGGAATAGCCAAACTCTATAGAGATAACATGTGGAAACATCACAGACTTCCACAATCAATTGTTAGCAACAGGGGGCCACAATTTGCATCAAACTTTATGAAAGACCTATGCAAATTGTTAAAGATAACCCCAAAACTATCAACAGCTTTCCACTCACAAATGGATGGACAAACAGAATGAGTAAACCGAGATGTTCAGCAATATCTATGGTTATATACCACTGAAAGGCAACATGAATGGTCTGAATGGTTAGCTCTTGCCCAATTCAACTATAATGCAAGACAACATTCCTCTATAAAAGAAGCACCATTTAATGTCACAAAAAGATACATGCCTAGAATGGAGATAGAGCCAAAAGTGACTAAAACTCCAGGAGCATTTGAATTTGCTACTCAAATAAACAATGTTCTTGATAGAGTAAAGACAAATTTAGTAAAGGCTCAACAGAAAATGAGAGACTGGAAAATCTCTTGAAGATGAAGCCAAGAGTTTAATGTAGGAGAAAAGGTTTGGCTGTCAACATCAAACCTAAACCTTCAAAAATCAGGAAGGATCTCCTCAAAGTTAACTGAATGATACATTGGCCCATATGAAATAATGGAAGTGATTGATCAAAACACAGTTTGATTAAAATTACCAAACAATATGCATATTTATCCAGTAGTGAATGTAAGTCACATAAAACCTTATAAAGAATGGTTGCCCAAGCAACCAACCACATCATCAAATCCAATCATGGTCAATAATGAAGGAAATGAAAAATGGGAGGTCAATTATATTGTTAATGCTTGCCTCCAAGGAAAAAGTCTTCAATTCCTTGTCCATTGGAAAGGATATGATGATGAAGAGTGAACTTGGGAGCCTCAAAGCAACTTAATAAATGCACAACAGGCCATTAATGATTTCTATAAAAAGAACCCTAGTGCACCACAATAGCTCCAAATGATCAATGCAGCTTTCAAAGAACTAGGCTTTTGAAAGTACAAAAACTTTACCAAATGTGACCCAATCATAGGTTATCTGGAATCTGACCCTTAGAAGGGAATAATGAAGCAAAATCCTTACATAATCACTTCACACATGACTACATGTGCAAGAGACAAAGAGCACACAAAAGAACATCAGACAGCAAAAGACAGATTTAGTGTGCCTTTAATATAACTAAAAGGGGATAAACAGCCATGAGGCCTTCTTTAATTTCTGTACTGTGCACACTTCTAACTTCTAAAGCCAATAAAGCAGCCTTTTCTTTTAATAATCACTTCTTCCATCAGAACTTTCTGATAAGTGTTGCCAGTAATGCTTTGATTCATTAAACTTAGTTACAAAGGACTTACAAAGATATATTACATAACAACTGCTAGAGTACTCACTTGTAGTAGTATATAATCTTGTCAATCAATGCTCAAAGACTCTAGTTTAGTCTTTATGGTATTCCAGTCCAGTTTTCTATACTCTAATAGTTAATACTTGTGTGAGCTCAGGAACTCCAGTGTACACTGGGTTGTCGGCTTCATCATAGATCCAGTCCCAGAAAGTAATCCATCTTACTTTTACCTTAACTATACCCTATAGCAAATGTTACATGGCTAATCTAGCAGTAACCCTAGATTATGGGTATAAAATAGGAGTTAGCTAAGTGGTTAGCAACTGCCAAGAGACTTAGCTAAGGGTTAGCGCTTAGTCAGTGCTATGCCCTGGTATGGGTTACCAAACCCTGAGACCTAGATGATCTAGACTAGTATGTTACCACTCTAGACACATACATGCAGACTTTATGAGGCTGATGCCCTCACACCTATAGTCAGCAGGCTCTCATAAAGATATGATCCCATTGCATTGGACCTTCTTTATATAGTATGTACTTGATACATCTGTCTACCTAGTTACCATAGTTAGTAGTATAGTCATAGCCATTGCATGGTCCATGCGAGAAGGCTGTTGGTATATAGTCTGCCAATTGCCTGGCTAGAACCCTCAGTTCTAGTCTATTGGATCTTACAGCTCAATACTCCTTAGGGAGCTCTGGTGGTTCTGGGATAAGCCCTTGATTGTAGCCGAGATACCTTAGGAAGGCTGATTGTAGTCAGCCTTGTGGCTTGTCCGCTACATTAGACTAGAACTTCTCAATCTCACCATCACCCAGTCACAGTGGTTCCTGCTATGTCTCTGTGTTATTGCCGATACCCTACAGCAAGAGTCCATATGAGGACAATCTTAGGGGTATTGCTGAAGGTATGGGACCTCTGCCCTGCTACCCAAAAGGGGATGTGCATAAAGGATATGTTTCTGAAAAGCCTTTGGTGACAAGAAGATGAGATCTAGCAAGGTGCATCATGCACAGTTACTTTTCAGTTTTAGTAGGTGGTCCACAATGACATTAAACTAGCCCTGTCAATAGCCTTACGACATTAAACAATAAGTATGATAAGAAAAGAGATAGACTGCAGCTTCATCTGCATAGAAAGAGCTATTTCAAGATCTTGACGAGAGATCGTTGGTAAACATATCAAGTAAATGGCAACAACAGATAAGAGAAGCCAAACCCCATTTACCACCCCTAGAGCAGTTCCTCCATGCTTAGACCTGTGAATAAGATGTCCAATGGTATCCTCTAGGAGCAGCAGCTGTATGAGAGAAGATCTGGATCTAAGACCAAGATGGCTTTCCAGATTGGACATGCAGTATGTGTAGAGCATAGGCGCACACACGGCAATGGCCAACGCCATGGAGTAGCCGCGCTGATGATGATGGACTAATTACATAAAAGATACGCGTAGATAGGGCCCAGTATACCAGGGTACCTGCCTAGTTAGGGTAGCATAGCATGGTCTGTGTGCATGTGCCGGCCATATAAGTAGCTCTGCAATAGCCCTCCAAGACCCCAGTCTTGGATATTGGGATGTACGCTAAGTCCTAGTAGTCCGCAGGCTAATGGCCCTGGCTAAGTCCACTATGGTGGCAT
>JBBPKE010000444.1:0-19248 GCA_038089095.1 Tylopilus orsonianus | reverse complement strand
GTGCACTGCACGAAATTCAGAGGAGCCATGCGAGCATCGGTGGACCGGACAACTTGTCCGACCCTCCCCCTTATATCGCGATCCTGGCCGACCTCGGGCTGGAGGAAGTTGGATTGGAATCGGTCACATTCCCCACTCGGACCTCTACTCGATTATCAAGCGACATGGGATGTCTTCGGATTCATGCTCGAGGACTGAGTCCCGAGACATATCCATTTTTACGGGATCATGGGGATGTCCTCGACACGCTGCGATACATGGTGCAAAAGCAGAGAATTCCGATATCTGAGCGGCCACTCGGGCAGTTCCTGCGTGATCAGGTTCGGTATGGGAGTTCTGCGGAGGCGAGGTACATGAATTGGGAGAAGTGGAGTTGTGCGACTCCCGACTCTGTGCTGCGGTGACGCTCAGGGTTCAGTGTAATACGGTGCATGACTCAGACTACTATGTACCATACTGAAAGGGTGACTAACATAACTGCTCTGGGGTGATGAATATAAGGAGGATGATTTGTCCAGACCCGGCTGATCAAGCGGAGATTGACATCGATGGGGTCCGAGTCTTTGGGGGGCATGAACCGGCGGTGTTCTCCCTACCATACCCCGAAACGCGGACGTGCATGACTGTTGGGAAAACACGTTGATCGGTAGAGACAGTAGTGACGAACGTGGCAAGTGGAGGAGACACGAATGGAGTACACATGTCGATTGAGCATCGAATATTCGTGGTGATCTCTAGGGGACGCATCAGAAACCTAACTAGAATTCATATGCGGGATCTCGCCTGCTCGGATGTCTTTTCTCGGCTCACACTCAATGAGGCTTCCATCTCAATGTGATAATGAGATGCGACAGCTACGGATAGTCTCTGCATACTGTTGTGTACAAACCAATGCAATCGAGGCTGGGTCGTGTGCAAGGGATGCATGAACGCAGCGAGCCACACGGATCAGGGATAATTAAAAGTCGTATGAAAATTAGATGTGCGCGAGCTGATGAGGCTCCCCTAACAAGAGTCCAGGTTGTTCTGTATAAACTAGATTAACAGTTTACGGAGATCGAGGCGTATACAATCTTCTTAGTTTCTTCAATCGACTGCGGTGATGCCCTGTATGAGAATGTTTGGAATGCAATGAGTTGACGTCTAGTCTTCGGGCGGGCGTGGATGAATCTGAGACTTACGCCAAATACTCTTATGTAATCACGCTAATACTTTTTTGGTACGAACTTCACTAGGTCACACCTCGGTCTTCGTCCATACGAAACTGAGGCCTTACTGTATCTAGTGCCTGACTTCCCAAGTTAGCCCTCACAAAACTCAACCTATGCCCAGTTGCCTTGGTCAATGCTTCTCGGCTTTCCAGATCTGTTCAGAATCTCTCTTTCTGCGAATTCCTCCAGGTGCGGATGTCTTTCCTGCATTACATCGAACAAGCTTTGTGGCATGAGAAACACGTCAATGCCTTGGCACATTTTTTCTGGCACGTCAAGAGCCACTCGCAGTGCCGAACTTTAAATGGAGATCTCATTGTACTCTCTTATGCACCCTGGGTGCGCCGTCTCTAGCACGACACTTTGAAGTTCAACCCTACTGAGGCGTCGACATCTCGGTGATCAATGAATCTCTCATGAGCTCCATCGCAGCGGAGGTGAATGATGTAGTGCAGCACGCATTATCGACAGGTGTATTTCCTCTCCTCTGTGCTATTGTTTTCCTGGGCATCCTCTCATGGCTCCTCCCCCTGCCATGCTGCCCACCTATCACGCCGCCTGCACTTGCGGCTTCCCCGCACTGTCCCCCATACACGCTTCCCTCACCCTTTTGCACCGTTCTCCACACGTGGAATTTCCCTGTTCTGTCTCCTCATGCACTGCACTATTCCTGCCTTCCCTCTGACATGCTCATGCTCACGATGGCGCACGAACCAGGTTCGAGGCCATGCTAGACACAGTATTCCTATCCTCGCCTTGGCCCAGCCAGGCGTGCAGGCCCCAAGCCCCCCGCTCTGATGCAACTAGCACGCGGAGGCGGAACTCCTGGTTTCTCTCGCCCCCCAGCTTATGCATGTAGTATGTCTGCCGGTCGACTCATTGACGGTGCCGGACACATGCTATGCAGTGATTGGTGGACTTCAGGGGTGTAACCGGTCCCACAGTGCTGCCAAGTATGAATGCTCCGGGTGCGGCAAGCTGGGTCACGGAGCTCAGGGCTGCCCACGTGCTCAGAGAAGACCAAGCGCTAACGTTGTATAAACCAGATGCTTAGCTCCAAGGTTTGGTTAAGGCTGACCTACTCTGTAGATATCCCAGTGGGTATAGTGGGCTTTGTTATGGCTTCATTCCTGGTCTCTTGCTTGTTTACACCTACTTTTTCCCAATAATCAGTCTATTAATGTACATTGGCAGATCTTTGATGAATTGCTTGTAAAGAATTTACCAAGAGCTGTTGACTTGGATTCTATACACAATGCCATTGAAGGATCAGAAGACCCTTTCAGACTTGGCCACTATCTATCATACTTAAACCTGGCAAGTCAGGTACAGTGAGCTCAAAAACTGTTGCAATGTTTGCTTTATTTGCAATGCATGGCATATACTACCAACACCCGTGGGAATTCCGCTTAGTGTTGGTGAGACCAAATATAGTACTTGCCATTGGCTATCGGACGGTGCCTGAATTATGTGATTTGGTCCAAATCTCACAGAGATATGGCCTTTACAAGACACCAATGTCATTGCAATGCTTTTTGAGCTTTTGAAGCAAATATGGTTTGGGGGTATATTAGTACTTGGTATAGCCTCCTTTTGCCCTGAGCACTGCCTTAATCCTTCTAGGCATGCTTTCAATCAACTTCTGATACTCTTCAGCTGTTATTTTCTCCCATTCCATTTGAACTCTATCCCATAACTTCTATTGTCTCTAAGGGGGGTATTCATACTCTGCAAGCCTTCTCTTGAGACAAACCCAGGAATGTTCAATAGGGTTAATGTCTGGAGATTGTGCAGGCCACACCATGGTTTTGAATTCCTGCTCCTCTAGCCATTTTTTGACCTTTTTACAAGTGTGCTTGGAGTCATTGTCTTGCTGAAAATGATATCAGAAGGATTAAGACCATAGAACTCAAAGGATTTCATGAGTTCATCCTTCAAAATTTGAAGGTAAAGGTTACCATCCATTCTACCATCAATTTTAGCAGTATAGCTAACTCCCTGCCAAGTCATACACCCCCACATCATCAATGAACCTCCTCCATACTTAAGAGTTCCCTCAACCAATCTATCACTTAGCCCCTCACCTGCCTTTTTCCATGTCCATTTATGTCCATCTGACCCTAGGTAATTGATTTTGGTCTCATCAGACCATACCACCTTTTTCCAGTCCTCTATAGTCCAGTCTTTATATGCATATGCAAAATCTAAACAAGCCTTGCAATGTTTGGCAGAGAGAATTGGACATTTCTTTTTAACTACAGCCTTCATACCAGATTTCTTCAAGTGAAGGTGGATAGTACTAGAAGAGAGGGGTTGGTTGATAATGTTTAACAATGTTTTGGTCACTTGAACAGCATTGTCAGCCTTGTGAGAAGTGATAAGATGAATAGCATGGCAAATATTGGCAGGTGAAAGTTTGATTGGATGACCTCCAATGGACTTTTGAAGGGTAGAGTGCTCCTTGGTGCGAAATCTGGATATGATAGAGTGATTGATACCAGTAGTAGACTCAATAGAACAAGTAGAGTGACTAGCATCAAGCATAGAAAGAATAGTATTCTTTTGAGTAATAGAAAGTGATCACATGATAATAGTGGTTGAAAACAAAGAGGTATGTGAACTTTTTTAAACTCAGACATGATAATATATATATATACTTGTTTGTATAACCAAACAACATCAAATATACCATGATTTGGTTGAGATCCTATTCTCTATTTCAAAAGCTCAAAAAGCATTGCAATGACATTGGTGTCTTGTAAAGGCCATATCTCTGTGAGATTTGGACCAAATCACATAATTCAGGCACCGTCAGATAGCCAATGGCAAGTACTATATTTGGTCTCACCAACACTAAGCGGAATTCCCACGGGTGTTGGCAGTATATGCCATGCATTGCAAATAAAGCAAACATTGCAATGGTTTTTGAGCTCACTGTAAATATAGACTTATACAAATTCTTTTGTTCTCTTATAATACACTTTCTGTCTCATTCATTGAAGTGTCAGGCTATACTGTATAGTGTCTGCTCTAGCTCACACAAGAACTACTTAAGAGAATAGATATATAAGCTATTATGCCACAAAAACTATTCTGGAGTTCTTGGGCTCATTGCATTACAAACTATATACTATAGGCACTTGTGCACAGACCAGCTTAGGGCTGGCTCACTACTTGTTACTATACCTAAAAGTGGCAATGGCTGCACACTAACTAGGTTAAGTTCTGCTATTTAAGGTTCTTTCTTATCTGAGCTATGCATCAAATGAAAATGAAGTATCTAGCTTCTGAAATGAAAGAAAAGAAGTGGTAGTTAACTAAGAAGATTAGAAGTGTGCACAGTATGGTAATTAACTACATGAGGCTGCTGTAACCTCATTAGGAATAATTAAAGGTATACTATCTTCAAGTGATAACTTGAGCTATGAGAAGATAGATGATAAGAACTTAGCCTTGCTGGTAGATCTAGTACTTTCAAGGGAACTAAGTTGTTTAAAGTTTGACTGCTTATGCAACAAGGTGACACAGTCACATGATGCAAAAGCTGACTAATTGTAAAATTTACTTTATCCATTAATCTATCATTAATTTAGATCCTTTTACTTTATTCATGTTATCATATAAATACTTGAATTGAACTATGGGCCTCATATACATTCACTTGCAATTGGTTTTGCAAGCAGTTGTAAAGCAAGTGTGCTACTGCTGTACTATGCATTCACTCTTAGTAGAGATTTCACCTCATTACCTATTATTAAATTCAAGTGATTTTGCATTACCTATGCTCACTAGAAGGTCATGGCCTGATATATCATACACTTCAAAATCATAAACTCTAAATCACAAACACAAGGCTTATATTAAAAGGGAGCAAAAGAGATCATGTACACTGGCAGTGATAATTAAACATTTGAACAGATATGGCATACCTGCATGGGTTACAGGTTGCTGATCTATAGACCCATGGATACATGCAACTTAGATATATCTAAAGTAATTTCAGTGCATTAGTCAGCTTTCGCATCACGTGACCATGTCACTTTCTTGCCTAAGCCTATATAGTATCAGACTTTTAACAACTTAGTTCCTCATGAGAGTACTGAATCTACCAGCATGAGCTAAGCATATTTTGTCATCTCCTCATAGCTAGAGTCATTGCTCGGAGATAGTATGCCTTTAATTATACCAAATGGGGATAGAAGCCTCATGTACTTAATTACCATGCTGTGCACATCTTCTTTTCATCTTTACCTAATAGTTAATCACCATCAGCAGCTTTGCTTCCATTTGATGGTAGCCAGTGCCTCATGGCAAACCTAGATAGCAAGTATTAAACCTTGTTACCTAGCAGCTTACTGATGTTGTGCATCTCCTTAGTCAGTAGATATGATAGAAGTGTATCTTTAGTCATAATAGTGTAGTTAGCATAGATTGCTGTAATATATATAGTGCAATGCAACAAGCCCAAGAACTCCAGACTAGTTCTTGTGGCATTACCAGCCTCATACCTCTATTCTCTTAAACTAGTATTCAGTGGACTTAAAGCTAGACACCGTACAGTGAAGGCTGAGAGCTTCATTAGAACTAGTCTTCTTGCTTTACCCCCACTATCTGCTATTCTTATTGATTGCTGATTGTAAAACAGTAGCTACAGCTGGACCCGAGGCTTAATGGGATCTACCTACTATTACCTTTGCCCAGGCTTTGCCTGTGAGTCTTTTGTCAGTAAAACGGCCCAGATAGGAGCAAGAGAGAACAGCATACATTAGGGTGCTGTTGGAGGTAGCCTTAAGCAACTCAAATGGATTGATGTCTGCCTTCACTACTATAGTTCACCTTCATTGAACTTCGATTCAGGAGCACGTGACTCCACTTTTCACATTAGTAGAGACTGTCTGAAATGGCTATTGACCAGAAGTCATCAGAAGGGAATGAAGTTCTCCTGATTTAGTTACTACTTGCACTTGTACCTTACCTATGAATGGATATTCCCCTCAAGAGAAGCCTACCATGAGGCTCTATGCCAACAGCTTACCAGAACACTTGAGTTCTGGGATTGCTTTGCCCTAGAACAAGTTGATCCTAACGACACAAATGAAGGACTTGACTATTACCCAACCCCACCTCCACTAGAGCCCATCTGCAGCCAAAGAGAAGCTCTAGAGTTCGATGACCTTGTCCTTTACTACCCTGAGGATTTTGCCAATGAAGTACTAGACATACCAAACTTCAAAGATGAAGAACAAGTTTTCATAAAGCAAGAATCTGTAGAGATCAGACAAAGTGTCTTCAGATCTCCAGAACCCATCATCTGAAACCCCTGCCTCATCCCTGTAGTGGACAAGCTGCCAGGCTGGGCATATGCATCACCAGCCACCTGTATGCCACCATAGTGGACTTAGCCAGGGCCATTAGCCTGCAGACTACTAGAACTTAGTGTACATCCCAATATCCAAGACTAGGGTCTTGGAGGGCAATTGCAAGGCTACTTATATGGCTGGCACATGTGCACAGACCATGCTATGCTACCCTAACTAGGAAGGTGCCCTGGTACACTGGGCCCTATCAATGCATATCTTTATGTAATGAGTCCATCATTATCAGCATAGCTACTCCATGGCATTGGCTGTTGCTGTGTGTGTGCCTGTGTGCTACAATCCCCTATGTTCTCCTCACCAAGTCTAAGGATGTCCGGAGAACCATCAGGAAGTGGCAGCTCTGAACTAGATGTGCTTAGAAGAGCTGTCAACAATCTGTTAAAATGAGTCTCAAGGCTCGAAAAGGAAAAATGCGAGCTGGAAGCAGCAGTACAAGGAGCGGGAAGTGCTACTCAGACCTTTATTAAAAAGGTTGACCCTTATCTGGACCCTGGAAAGTTCAATGGAAAGGGGAGCAATTTTGAGAACTGGTGGACACAAATACAAATGTTTTTGAGTTACAATAAAGATGTATATTTTATGGAAGAAAGAGTGATGGCTGGAATTTTATCTTGAGTAGGAAACCTTGAGACTCCCCAGGGAATAGTGGCTGCGACCTGGGTGAGAATAAAAATCAAGCAGTACAAAAATGACAATAAGATCCTCAAAGACTTCTGCTAGCCAGAAGTAGAAGAAATTGAGAAGGAGTTGTGAACAAGATTCTTAGCTGGGAATCAGAGGGACTACATCCTAAACCAGCTGAAAGTGTGCAAGCAAGGAGCACGAGAATTTACCCATAATTACCTGACAAGGTTTTGTGGGATATATGACCCAGAATTCATTGAAGAGACAATGGCCATAAGAATTCTGGAAGAAAATATAAAGGAAGAGATTAGAAGGCAGCTTTTTTACCAAGAAAAGCGAAGTCTCTCGATCAGGGTAACCCTGAAAAACATCAAGGCAATTGGAGAGGTGCAAGATGCCTTCTTTTTCACCACTGTAGGGGGTGCATACAGAAAGAATAATGCCCAATATGGAAATGCTGGAGCAGGATTATCTCAACCCCAGAGAGCTTGGGATCCTAATGCCATGGATGTCGATGCCACCAAAAAGGAATGTTACAATTGTGGAGGAAACCACTTTACCCATGATTGTAAGAAACTGAAGAATAAGGAATATGCCAAGTGCCATTTCTTTAATGGCAGACATAGGCAAGAGTGCTCTAAGTGCTCCAATGGAAGAGCCCAGGGGAAGAGGGTTAATGGATACCAGTGTTAGCAAGGAGGCTCTGTCACTGGATTGGGCAGCTGTCAGCTGGGATGACCAGCAAAGACTAGACATTGCCAAACTCGTCAAGGACCTTGACCCCAAAGTGGCCATAGCCACAATAAAGGATGCAATGGCATTGGACAGGAAGGGAAAAGGACATGCCAACTGAGGAATCTGGAATCTCAGAAGGCCCATGGACAGGAGCAAATATTTAATTTTCAGAATAGTTTTAAAGCACTAAAAGTGCTTGACAGGGACAATGGCAATGACCACTGTGAGATAGATTGTACTACCAACTTAGTATCGGACATTTATTCCCTTACAAAAACCTTAAAACCCATAAAAATATGTAAAATCTCCAAGTTAGCTAGAATTCTGACTTGAGGATCAGAAACTGCAGCAGGACATGATCTATATGCAGCTGAAGAAGCCAAGATCCCCATGGGACAACAAGGACTTGTGAACACTCATATCCAAGTCCAGATTCCAGAAGGGTTTTATGGCAGGATTGCACCAAGAAGTGGTCTAGCCTCCAAAAAGATGATAGGGATTGGAGCAGGAGTAATTGATTCAGACTATCAAGGAGAGTTGTTTGTTTGTATATTTAATCATGGAAAAGAAGATTTCCAGGTAGCTGTAGGAGATAGGATCACTCAATTGATCATAGAGCAGATCAACACAGCACCACTATCAGAAGTGGCTTCATTAGAAGAAACCAAGTGAGATAAAGGAGCTTTTGGTAGTACAGGAATAAAATCCATAACTGAGACCACGCCTCAAGATGAGTGTGCTGGACAGGAATCTAGGCTTAATTTGGTCACAACAAAAATACAAAAACAGTATGGAATGGATTCGGAATTTCCAGAATGAATCCTAGTATGCAGTATAAAACAACAAAATGAGATAAACCTTGAAGTGCAGATCTCTAATCTAATTGAGAAGGGAAATATAAAGAAGATTCAAGTGCTCCTGGACAGTGGAGCAAATGGAAGCTTCCTAGATTGGAAGTGGGCTGAAGAAAACAGAGTAAAGATGGTTTGGCTAGAGAAAGCTATACCAGTCTTTAATGTAGACAGTATCAAGAATTCAATAGAGAACATAACCCATGTTGCTGAATTAATCATGAATTATCAAGGACATCAAGAGAAGATTTTGGTAGAAGTAACTGACTTGGGAAAAAATCAGTTCATTTTAGGATTTACATGGCTCGAAAAACATAATCCCAAAATAAATTGGTCCACCAGAGAAGTAAAACTTCGGAGATGCCCGAGAAGCTGCTATCTTCTCAAAGATAGAACAGTATTCATGAGATCATTGATCAATCAAGAAATAGAAAATACATCCCACATATATTCAAAGATTAAGGCTTTAGAAAGGCCCCCTGAGAAAAGAGAAGCCACAGTCAAAGAACTTGTCCCAAAACAGTATCTGCATGAGTTCTATGATGTCTTTTCAAAGAAGTCTTCAGAGAGGATGCCAGTATATAAACCCTGGGATCACGGGGTTGATCTCAAACCCAGCTTTGTGCCTAGAAAGGCCAAACTCTATTCTATGTCATCTGAAGAAAGGAAAGAAGTTGACAACTTTATCAATGAACAATTGAGAAAGGGCTATATTCACCCATCCAGGTCACCAATGACCTCACCAGTCTTCTTTGTTCCAAAGAAAGATGGCAAGAAAAGAATGGTCCAGGACTACTGGTACCTAAACAATTGGACAGTCAAGAACTGTTGAAAACATGTCTTTTTCCACTACTTTTTCCACTTAACAACACATAACTTTGACTTAGCCATTGAATGGTTAGAGTTGACCTCACGGTCATGTGACATGGATACTGACTCATTTTACACAATTATGCTTATATAAGGACCTAGACTGCTTACTAATAGTTTGCTGTGCAAGCTTAGACCTATGACATCATTCTTTCTAGAACATTCTATGATGTATGCAATATGTCTTTATATGTACTTCTTTGTATTCTTTATATAGACATAGTGCCAGCCCTAAGGTGGTCTGTGCACTGTAGATAGATGTATATAAGCCTATGCAATCCATAGCACAAGACTCAGTTTAATCTTATTGCATTCCACCTATTACTGTCCTCTTAAGTCAGACTAGTGTGAGCTTAGACCCAAGCTGTATAGTGAATGGGTGTAGGCTTCATTAGACTGAACTAAACCATTGTCTACCCTTACACTTTACTTATTACCTTTGCCTTTGACTTTGGTTATTGTTACATGTGGACCCCAGTGTTAAGGGGATAACAGCTGGACCTCAGGCTCAAGAGGACTACCTACTTCTTCATATGTACTTCTTTTTAAGTAAAACATCCCAGATAGGGGATCAAAGCAGATATGCACTTTAGGCTCTCTGGAGGTCAACTTGCACATTGATAATTGCTTAAAGGTGGCCTTATTATGATATTTCTACTTCTTTGATCCTCGGATCACAAGCTCATGTCTTGCATTTTCACATCTAATAGAATTGTCAGGAAGGATATTGACCTGAAGTCACCTGGAGGGAACACAGTTCTCCAGGAGTAGTCTACATTTGCACTTGTAACCTTATAATACACACAGATGGTTCCTTTCCCTACCTACCACCACTTGGCTCCAAAAGCCATTAATCACCCGGATCTGTTTAGGGAAATGCCCTTCGACCCAAATGATGAAACAAGAGGGAACTTTTATCTCAAAAGACCTTTAGGGGATCTACTGATAGACCCTTATTATAACAAACTTGAGTTTCAAGACTTGGTACTAAGGTACCCAGAGCAGTTTGAAGACAAAGTCTTAGCTGCTAACTATGACATCGAGGATGATGAAGAAGTCCTGATAAAAGAAGAAAGTATCAAACCTGATCTAGGACCTACTCTTTTTGTCCAGATCAACAATGCCACCCTTGCTAACAGAGCTCGATGGGCAAATCAATGCACTAATTGTGATGTTGAACGATACCAACAAAGAGCTGTAGCAGCTTCAAGAAAGAGTCTGGATTGCAGAAGCCAAAACAGGACATGCAAGAGAAGATGCCAGAAGGGCCAGGAGGAAACTGGCTGCTATACAACAAGGAGCAGCACTGGTAGGACCTGCTCCGGCTGCTGCTATACCTCACTTTTCTAAGCAGATAGATCCAATCCCAGACCCAGGGAACTACAATGGGTTACCCCAAAAATTTGAGAACTGGTGGGCTCAAATAAAGATATATGTAACAAGGAATCCAGAAGCATTTTTCAGTTTGGAAGAAAAGGAGTTTGGTATCTTAACTAGGATAGGAGATATCCAAAAACCTGAAACAGCATCAGCCCTTACATGGGCAAAAATAAAAATGGCTCAATATGAGAAAAAGAACAAGCAAGGTCACAAATAGTGGCCTAGTCTCGAAGATTTAGAAAATGAGCTTCAGCTCAGATTCTTGGCAGGAAACTGATGAGACATTGTCATTAAAAAAATGAAGGCCTGTGTCTAAGGCAGAAATGAATGGACTCACATCTACCTAACAAGGTTTATTGGTCTTTACAAAGAAGACCTTGTTAGCAAGGAACAAGCCTGTGACTGGTTGGAAGCAGGAATAAACAAAGATATTAGAAGGGAACTCTTCATGAGAGGAAAGAGGTCCCACAATTTCTTACAACTCCAAACCAACATCTTGGAAATCGGACAAGCTCTTGATGCCTTTAATATGGCCAAGAAAGGAGAGGGGGGTGCATTCTTTAATAACACCCAAAAAGGAAGGTCCTCAACACATCAATGGGATCCGAATGCAATGGACATGGACGCAGTAAGAAAACCCTCCTGCTTTAATTGCAAAAGTGACCATTTGGTCAAAGATTGCAAGACCCCCAAAATCCAATGCCCGGAGTGCAAGTTCCTTGGCAGAGGACACAGGTTCTCTTGCAAGAAAAGAGGAGGAAAGAAGACCACTGTACAAACAGTGGATACTGGTAATACAGAGGAGTCTGCACTGGCGGCTAGCTGGGCAGATGAAGAAGAGAGCCCTACTTCTGGGGCCTATAACATCGGAAGACTTACACAAGGCAAGGACCTGGATGGAGCCATTGCCGCCCTCCTTGACACCCAAAATATCTGGGACAAGGCCATTGTCATCAGGAAGGGAAAAGGAAAAGCCAGCTGATCAATCTGAAAGGTCAGAAGGCGAAGAAGGTTCATTTCTTGGACATAGTTTCCTTGAATCATTTTGCGATCTTGAATGAAGAACCATGTATGACCAAAGAGGAGGTTACGGACATCTATTTTTGTAATACTACCTTGTTACCAGTACCAGTTAAAATATTAGAAAATGGAAAAATGCCGGCTAAAGGCTCTGATGAAGCTGCAGGTCACAATCTGTACACTGCAGAAGAAGCAGTAGTACCCATAGGGGGAAAAGCACTTGTGGACACAAAAGTCCAAATCACTATTCCCCATGGTTTCTATGGAAGAATTGCACCCCAATTGGGATTAGCTTCCAAGAAGATGATTGCAACCAGAGCTGGAGTAATAGACTCAGATTACCGTGGAAACATTTTTGTACTGTTATTTAATCACAGACTAGAGCCATTCCAAGTCAAGTTGGGAGATAAGATAGCCCAATTGATTTTGAAACAAATAGGGACTCATACACTTACAGAGGTGACTTCTCTAGATAATATCAAGAGAGGTGAAGGAGCCTTCGGAAGCACAGACTTACCTACCAAGACCAGGACCCACAAAGGGCTTGTTGCATGGGAATGCAGGCTTAATTCAGTCATAACAAAACAACAAAAAAAGAATGGAACAGATGACAAAATTCCAGATCACATCCTAGTATGCTTCATAAAACAGAAAAAGGAGATAAACCTAAAAGTTAAGGTTTCCAACTTAACCGAAAAGGATAATATGAAAGAAGTTGACACTCTTCTGGACAGCGGAGCAAATGGCCTGTTTATCGACAAAACATGGGCCCAGAGTAATGGAATCTATCTTATTAAACTTGATAAACCATTACCCATCTTCAATGTGGATGGAACTAAGAATTCCGCAGGAGATATCACTCATATGGTGGAATTAATAATGGACTTTGAAGGACATAGAGAGCACATCAGTGCTGAAGTAACAGACCTGGGAAAGAACGATTTTATCCTAGGATATATGTGGCTGGAAAAGCACAACCCAGAAATAGACTGGCAAAAAGGAGAAGTCAAACTACACCAGTGTCCATGTTCCTGTTATCTTCTTAAAGAATGGACAGTCTTTTTACATTCCTTACTGGATAAGGAAATCAACAATGTTGAGCATATTTATCCAAAATTAAAGGCTTTGGAACCAAAGGTCTCTCGAGAGAAAATGGTTGATGACTTAGTACCCCTACAATACCTCCATGATTTTTACAACATATTTTTGAAAACATCCAGTGAATGGATGCCCATTCACAAGCCTTGGGATCATGGAATAGACCTGAAAGAAGGTTTCAAACCAAGAAAAGCCAAACTGTATTCAATGACCCCTGAAGAAAGGGATGAAGTTGACAGTTTTATTGATGAACAATTACGAAAGGGATATATCCGCCCATCAAAATCCCCAATGACATCACCCATCTTCTTTGTGCCAAAGAAAGATGAAAAGAAGCATATGGTCCAAGACTATAGATATTTAAATGAATGGACCATCAAAAATTGTAGCGGACAAGCCGCAAGGCCGACTACAATCAGCCCTCCCAGTGCCTTAGCTGCCACTAAGGACTTATCCCAGGACCACCAGAGCTCCCTAAGGAGTATCGAGCTATAAGACCCAATAGTCTAGAACTGAGAAGTTCTAGCGGGGCATTCCCAGACTATATACTACAGGGGAATGTGCACAGACCAAGCTGTGCCCTACCGACTATGGTAATACCTTCAGTAGGCGTACTGGTATCCTATCTATATATGGAAGGTCCGATGCGATGGGATCGTATCTTTACGAGAGCCCGCTGACTACAGGTGCGAAGGCATCGGCCTTATGGAGTCCGCGTGTACATGTCTAGAGCGGTGACGTATAGTCTAGACCTTCTAGGTCTCAGGGTTGGGTAACCCATACCAGGGCATAGCGCTGACTAAGTGCTAACCCTTAGCTAAGTCTCTTGGCGGTTGCTAACCACTTAGCTAACTCCTATTCCGTAACCATAACCTAGGGTTACTGCTAGGTTAGCCATGTAGCATTCGCTACAAAAATAGCTACCCACTACCGCTGATCTCAGATCTCATAGATTGCCTAAAGGGAGCTAAGCTTTTTATGAAAATGGACTTATGATGGGGGTATAATAATATCTGAATGAAAGCCAGCGACGAATGGAAAGCTGCCTTTACAACTCATAGGGGCTTGTTTGAACCTTTAGTCATGTTCTTTGGGCAAAGTAACTTGCCTGCAACCTTCCAAAACATGATGAATGACATCTTCTATGACATGAACAAATGTGTCATCATTTATATGGATGATCTTCTCATCTTCACCTTTACCAATGACCAGGCAGAACATGATGCCACGGTAATGGAAGTATTGAAAAGACTAAAGGATCACAATCTGTTTGTAAAGCCAGAAAAATGTGTCTTCTCAGCAAAAAAGGTAGAAATGCTGGGAATGATTGTTACGCCAGAAGGAATTTACATGGCAGAAGACAAAGTAAAAGGGATACTAGATTGGCCAGAGCCGAAGAATGTGAAAGGAGTTAGAGGATTTTTGGGATTAGCAAACTTCTATTGAAGATTTGTCAAGGATTTTGCCATAATCGCTCGACCATTAAACAATCTGACCAAGAAAGATAATCCCTTCAAATGGACAGAAAAGGAACAGGAAGCTTTTGATAAGCTAAAAAGAATCTTTACTACTGCACTGGTTCTCAGTTATCCGGATGAGAATACTCCATATAGGTTAGAATGTGATGCATCTGACTTCACTACCGGCATAGTGCTCTTCCAAGAGGAAAACAGAAAGTGGCACCCTGTAGTCTTCTCATCTGCTTCAATGACTCCAGAACAGCGGAATTATCCTATTGCCAATAAAGAAATGTTGGCCATAATTAATGCTTTAGAACAATGGAGACACCACTTAGAAAAATCATGGCACCAGTTTGAAATATGGTCTGATCATGCGAATCTCCAATATTTTATGAAGAGTTAGGACTTGAACAGAAGACAAGCCAGATGGGCACAATTCTTGTCCAGATTCGACTATATTTTAATAAAGAAGCCGGGAACTTCGATAGGAAAAGCTGATGCACTCTCCAGGAGAGAAGATCATGCAGTCAGCATCAAAAACGACAATAAAGGGGTTGTAATGATTTCCCAAGAAAAGATAAGAAACACTGAGAAGATTAAGGTGGGAATGGCTGAAGAAGAAATCTTCCAAAGGGTCAAAGAAGCACAAGGTTCTCTGGAAGAACTTCTAAAAATGGACAATAAAATCTACGTACCCAATGAAGGAGACCTACGGCAAAAGATCATTGAACTTTTCCATGACTTGGTATTTGCCAGACATGAAGGAGAACAAAAGACATAGGAACTGGCTTCCTGATATTACAAATGGGACAGAATGAGATCTCAAATCAGAGATTACACATTGAGATGTGACAGATGTGCCCAGATGAAGCCTATGAACCAGCTTCCTGGAGGATCTTTGAAATCCCTAGAAGCACCAAAGGGACCTTGGCAAGAGATTTCAGCCAATTTCATAACAGACTTACCAAAAAGCAATGGATATGACACCATTCTGGTAGTTGTGGATAGATTCTTGAAGGAAGTATGCTTTATCCCCATACAGAAGATGATCACTGCCTTGGGAACAGCAAAGCTTTACTGAGATAACATTTGAAAAATCCATGGACTTTCCGATTCAATAGTACCAGACTGGGGATCCCAGTTTGCATCACAGGTGATGAAAGATCTATACAAAATGTTAAAGATCATGCCAAAGTTATCCATGGTGTTTCATCCTCAAACCGACAGACAAACAGAAAGGGTGAACAGGAATCTGCAACAATATCTATGCCTGTTTACAGCAGAAAAACAAGATAAATGGGCTGAATGGCTAAACCTCACCCAGTTTAATTATAACTCAAAAATTCATACAGCAACTGGCCATGCACCATTTGAAGTCACACACTCTTATCATCCAAGAATGGGAATAGAGCCAAAAGAAGGAAAGACCCCAGTAGGAACGGAGTTTATAAAGGACTTTTCTGGTACCATTAGAGATGTAGAATGAAATCTCAAAAAGGCATGGGACCACATGGTCACATGGGGTTGTAGCTGGAGATCGTCAACAAGTTATGCGATCGGAGACAAAGTATGGCTCTCCA
The DNA here is from genome assembly GCA_038089095.1 of Tylopilus orsonianus. Lineage (NCBI taxonomy): Eukaryota > Fungi > Basidiomycota > Agaricomycetes > Boletales > Boletaceae > Tylopilus > Tylopilus orsonianus. The sequence goes on along the minus strand of JBBPKE010000444.1, from coordinate 3,041 downwards.
TGGCCCATCTCAACCTTCACTGCTCAACATAGCTTACACTGAAATTAACAGAATGATTTATCAGGCTGTATGAAATAATAGACCTAATTGGAGATAATACTGTGCAACTTCAATTACCATCTAACATGCGCATTCACCCAGTTGTGAACATAAGCCACATTAAGCCCTATCAGGAAAGGCTCCCCGATCAACCAGTCATAGAACCAACTCCTATGTTGGTGAATGAAGAAGGTTTTGAAGAATGGGAAGTAGAAAAAATCATTGCTTCTCGCCTTAGAAAAGAAGGCCTTCAATATCTAGTTCACTGGAGAGGGTATCTTGAGGAAGATTGTACCTGGGAACCTGAAAGTAATTTATCACATGCCAAAGACACTATTCATGACTTTTATAAACAAAATCCCAACGCTCCTAGACGGATGTGGATTACTCACATGGACTTTTTAAATATGCCTTGGAGAAAGCTGGAAAATCTCACAGAAGCACTGCCACCCATTGTCGGAAGACTGGAGTTAGATCTGCAAGGAATATGGTCAGAAGAATATTGGTCTCACGCACATGACCACGATCATCTGGAATCTGATCTCTAGACAGGGAGTAGTGTTGAAAACACATCTTTTTCCACTACTTTTTCCACTTAATAACACATAACTTTGACTTAGCCATCGAATGGTTAGAGTTGACCTCATGGTCATGTGACATGGATACTGACTCGTTTTACACAATTATGCTTATATAAGGACCTAGACCACTTACTAATAGTTTGCTGTGCAAGCCTAAACCTATGATATCATTCTTTCTAGAATATTCTATGATATATGCAATATGTCTTTATATGTACTTTTTTGTATTCTTTATATAGACATAGTGCCAGCCCTAAGGTGGTCCATGCACTATAGATAGATGTATATAAGCCTATGCAATCCATAGTACAAGACTCAGTTTAATCTTGTCACATTCCACCCATTACTGTCCTCTTAAGTCAGACTAGTGTGAGTTTAGACCCAAGCTGTATAGCAAACAGGTGTAGGCTTCAAGAACAGTTATCCCCTTTTGTTAATATCAGATCTCATTGACAAACTAAAAGAAGCAAAAATGTTTACCAAGATGGATCTAAGATGGGGATATAATAATATCTGAATGAAGAAAGGAAATGAATGGAAGGCAGCATTTACCACACATCGTGGCAGTTTCAAACCATTGGTAATGTTCTTTGGGCAAAGTAATAGCCCTGCCACATTTCAAAACATGATGAATGATATCTTCTATAACATGCATTATTATGCGTGGTCTGGGTAGGAATGTGCATAGAACCTTGGAGACAGCTCCTGCAAGGCATGAACCTGGAGTGTAGAGCAGTAACTTACACATGACACACGGTAAGGTGAATCTTCCAGAACAAGGCTTGCACTTGCAAGGATTGCATCTGAGACCAAGCATGAGAAAGGCGAGCAAGGAATGGGTTTAGGGATTCAGCAGCTAGTATAGGAACTGTGCTAGTTGTGAGATAGACTAAATGTGAGGCATTCCTGTAACTAGAGTGGGTATTTATATGTAAATACTAGGGCAAGGGTATTGCCCATAAAGGAGGCTGTCAACAGAATGGAAAGGAATGGAGTTGACAGTGGAAACAAGAGGAATGCCTAAGGATCAGTCTTATGACAGGGGTAGCTGGGAAGGCATAAGGCTGAGACAGCTGAAACAGTGAACATGTCATAGATCAATGATCTAGGTCAACAAGCGATCATGGGTCAGCCATGACATCACAGGAGAAAGGGAAAATGGGAATAGGAGATGAGCTGTTATGAAAGGGAACTGGAAGGACAGTCATCAAGTCAACAGGGAACACCGAGGTGCAGTTATTGGACCGATGGTGTTTCAGAGGGACAGGCTATGATTCATGAGTCAACAGGAGTCAGAGGAAGGGTTCCATTGGAAATACGGCTCTGTCAGCCAGTGAGGGTGTCAGATGAGGGGGTAACAGATAGCACAAGGATCAGGGAGTGGAATAGGGCTGATGGGACAGGTTGGCAATGGTGGTACTGGTCCTGAGGGTTGAGAGTATGCACAGATGCAGTCTGGGCATTCAGAGGGAGCAGGAAGGCAGAGATCTGGGAGCTGGAGGTGATGGTGCCAGATATTGCCTTATAAGGAAATAAGTGGTAGCACAGGTGGTCGGCTACCAGATTGTGGGAACATCTGAGGGAACAGGGGTGGTGGTGGTGCTCAGATGTGTATCATGAAGTGGCGATAATTGGTGGCACAGGTAATGGAGGGGGGATCATCATATGGAGGAGAGGGAAGCAGGAGCGGATGGTGACTGCTTCATTGTCAGAGACTCTTATAGGTCTTAGAGGTTTAACGGGGTTCTGGATAAGGAGACCTAGGAGGGTTCATAGAGGTGAGGAGCAGGAGGTGAACAAGTGAGAGCCAACTGCTAGGGAAGTGGTTAAGGTATGGTGAAGGGTGAGCATAAAGCGAGCCCTTCGTATCATAGTGTACTCTAAGGGTTTGTTGGGGCCTTAGAGGTCGTGGATTGGATATGTAGGCCAAGGACGAGGATAGGGGTTCGAGGAGTTGGCCAAGCAATCAAGGAAAAAGAATAGGGGTTGCTAGGAATCGTAACATGCATCAGGTCTGCATTGTCTACATGGATGATCTCTTAATCTTTATGTTTTTGGATAACCAAGAGGAACATGACAGGATCATAAAAGAAGTCCTTCAGAGATTAAAAGAGAATGATCTATTTGTAAAACCAGAAAAGTGCTTCTTTTCTGTGAGAAAAGTCAAAATGCTGGACATGATCGTTACTCCAGAAGGAATTTATATGGCAGATGATAAGACAAAAGCAGTGCTTGATTGGCCAATTCCCACCATGGTCAAGGGAGTAAGAGGCTTCCTTGGTTTGGCCAACTTCTATCATTGATTCATTCAGAACTTTGCCATAATGGCAAGGCTGTTGAATGACTTAACCAAGAAGGATAAACCATTTGTCTGGACCAACAAAGAGCAAGAAGCATTTGATACATTGAAGAAGTCATTTA
>JBBPKE010000443.1:0-19264 GCA_038089095.1 Tylopilus orsonianus | reverse complement strand
TTTGTATCCCTCTATTATGATGGCACATAACCTGTGTTACACGACCCTTCTGGATAAAGTGACTATCGATCGACTTGGGCTTCTTAAAGACGTAGATTACATTCAGACACCGAATAATGGTACGACCCCTCGCCTGCATCCACACATCGTTTTAATCACTCCATTGCTGTAGACTTTTTTGTTATGAAGACAAGACGAAAGGGACTGCTACCGACTGTGTTGGAGGACCTTATTTCGGCTAGAAAACGCGCGAAAGCTGACCTCAAAAAAGAAACTGATCCATTTAGGAGGGCGGTATTGGATGGTCGCCAGTTGGCTCTCAAGGTACATTCGATTGATGTTATTGATCAACACAAGATTGATTTTGATGCAGATAAGTGCCAATTCTGTATATGGGTTCACTGGCGCGACGATTGGAAAGCTACCGTGTCTCGCAATTTCCTCTAGCGTGACTTCATACGGTCGCCAGATGATCGAGAAAACCAAACAGGTTCGGTTTCGGTACCTGAGCTTTTCCGACGATTCTCAAATTTACCTCAGGAAGTAGAGGCTGAATTCTCCCTATCGAATGGTCACAGTCACAATGCCGAAGTCATTTATGGCGACACAGATTCTGTCATGGTTAAATTTGGGCCTTCAGATCTTAGAACTGTCATGGAGCTTGGTACGATCATAATCTTGCTATCATTCTGCTAAACCAAATATTGGTGACGCAGGAGCCCAAGCCGCAGCCTTTGTCACGGCCAAGTTTATTAAGCCGATTAATCTCGAGTTTGAAAAAATCTACTTCCCTTACTTGTTGATCAGCAAAAAGCGGTATGCAGGGCTGTACTGGACAAAAGCAGAGAGATACGACAAGATGGATGCAAAAGGGATCGAGGTATGTGCTTATTTGGAAGTAACCATCAAGCAGCTTTCTGATAGCTTTAAATAGACAGTTCGAAGAGACAACTGTCGACTTGTTTCAACAGTTATCGAGACGTGCCTACATAAGATGCTCATTAATAGGGACGTAAAGGGAGCGGAGGAGTATGGTGTCTCTGTCTATCTTGTTCACTGAGGCTGATTATGAGCTCAGGTACACAAAACGGATGATTTCAGACTTGCTACAAAACAAGATTGATATGTCCCAGCTTGTGATCACGAAAGCGCTTGCCAAAGCAGACTATGCAGCAAAGCAAGCCCACGTCGAGCTTGCAGAACGAATGCGTCAACGTGATGCCGGTTCTGCCCCCGCTCTCGGCGATCGGGTTGCATACGTTATTGTTAAGGGCATCAAAGGTACCCTCGAATGCATGATGCTATTGTTCGAACGCATGAACCTTTTCCCAGGTGCCGCTGCGTACGAGAAATCTGAAGATCCACTTTATGTGCTCGAAAACAATATTCCCATCGATACCAAGTACTATCTCGAGAACCAGCTCTCAAAACCTCTTATGAGAATTTTCGAGCCCATCCTTGGTGAAAAGGCAAATTCATTGTGTAGGCACTAAATTCTTGGAAAGTCACATGTGCAGTACTTGATGTCATCTTAGTATCCGGCGATCATACACGTTCAATCGCAATCGCGACACCTACTGTTGGAGGTCTTATGAAGTTCGCTGTGAAAACAGTCACTTGTCTCGGATGCAAGACGGCTCTTCGGCCGAACAATAGCGTACCCAGTAAGTTACATACTTTCTCATTGCAACCTCAGATATCTCACCGGTAGTCAAGATGGTGCTGTTTGTAACAACTGCCGCCCAAGAATCCATGAACTCTATCAAAGACAAGTGAATACTACCTCACAGATGCAAGTCCGCTTCTCAAGACTGTGGACCCAATGCCAGCGATGCCAAGGATCGTTACATCAGGTATACGCTCTGTTTTTAGATGTGAAATGGCATAGACGACTCACTTTATCTTCAAGGATGTCCTATGTACGAGCAAAGATTGTCCAATCTTTTACATGAGAAAGAAAGCTCAGAAAGATGTCGAGGATGCATCTACTATTTTGGAACGTTTTGATGGAGAACTTTGGTGATATGATCATTATGACATGAATGTTGCATACTCTAAACTTAAAAGGGTGGTATTCTGGTGCATATGATTCCTGTGAAATGATTTCTGAACCGTAGTCATGATCATAATATACTTCTGGTATTGATTCTGAATAATATTTAATAGCCTTTATTGTCTGAGACATAGCAGTTTCCTGAACTTGGCAAGTTACAGCTGTTTTCAAGATACTGTGGAAAATGTGATTCGAAAATCATGCCTTGGCTAATTGCTGGGGGTAGGACCCTGAACCCATTAATCACATATTAGCCTATCACACCTCTCAATCCCTTTCAAGCTGCCATTTGAATCTTGTGTTGGTGATAACAGCACAATGGGAGTGAAAGACCATTTGTTCCATGGTATTGTTTTGTTAGATTGACAAGTGTGTGCACAGCCATGAGCAACACTGGCACAAAATGTTTACCAGTGTATGCATGGCTGCTTTGCACTGAGTAAATATTCATGCATGCCTTTGTAGGTCTGGTTAATGTAGTCTCTGAAGGGAGAGTGGTGTGGGCCAGTGGTAAGATGTTCAGCAATAAGGAGACATCAAGAAGTCTGAAGGAAAGCCAGATACAAAGAATGGTATAGGGAGTCTATGTTGCAGTAAATGAATATAGCAGTGGCTAGGTGAGAGTTGTATACAAAAAAGGAGGTCCTAAAAAGGGAAGGAGTTTCCACAGTGAGTTATTCCCATGATTATGGGGGCCAAAAGAAATCCTATTGAGCAAGGTAATTCTAAAATGGGTTGTCATAAATTTCTCGAGCTAAGTTATGCTAATTTGTAATCAATTACTGATTTGTTTACATGTATGTATTATACTAACTTTGGACAGTAAGCATGCTTTTCTCTTTGGTTGTCATCATTCAAAAAAATTGACATGCAATTGAAGGACAGCTTATCAAAGGAAGAAATTGTACACCTTGCACATCATGTCATCCAGACAATGCAGTGTGACTGGGGAGAATGCACCATCACATTGAATAGCTGGGCCACATTAAAAAAGGTGATTAATTTGACAGCTGTTTTATGTGGTTGCTGGCACCAGGCTTTCCCTTAAAACACCTACTTCTCCCAGGTGTTATTATTCTGTAGCATTTCCTTGCACTCAATGATGTGGCTGGATTTGCCTGCATGATTACTTGATAGTTCTTGGGGAAGGTACCATTACCTTTGCACACCTCTAATGTTTTCCCCACAATCACTGACATGCATGTTATTGCAATTACAGCATCTTCTTCGGCACTGCTCTCGTGTTAAACCAAAGGTGAGTAGCAACCTTGTGACTGTATCCAAGTTGCAGCAGCCTTGTTTCTGTACAGGATGGAGTATATCAATGTTCCTACTCTCGATGCTCTGGTCGGGTGCACAATTCACTCGAGGCATTGAAGATACATGTTGAATTAAGTCATTTGTCAAGGATGCCATTATCATGTCCGGCTCGCGGTATGTGAATATTGCAGTGTTACTGTCGCCGCGCTGATGCATACAAGACTGCTGTGAGGAATTCATCCGTTTGCACCAGCTTCAAGACCACTTTGAGCACGCGCACCGCGAGCTCCTTGACAAGCGTCTATCCATCGACACACTCTCGCCGCTCGCGATACCTGCACCCCCAGGCCACCTGCGACCGCCACCCGAACTTCCACATAAAATCCTAGCGGCCCCACTCCTGGCCTTCGTCTCATTGCCACCCATCCATCTGGGCAATAGTCAAGGGAGCGCGTCCCAAGGTCTTTCGCGCAAATGGAGTCGGTTGAACGTGCAAGACGTCGAAGAGAGCGACGACAATCCCATCCCATTCGATGATCTCCCCTCCTCCTCCCGACCGCCGCTGGAGGATTTGCTCTCACCTAGTGTCGTGGATATCGAGGTGCGGCGCAAACCACCGTTCGGGAGGCAGACACACCTGTCTCGTCCTCAGCCGCCGATTTGTCCACCTGTACAACCAGATGAGCCTAAGCAGACCATCTTATATCCCTCGTTCGTGTGCATGGTAGACGAGTTGGTCATGGCTGGAACTCTTCCGGGACATTAATAAGAGGAAATGTAAATGGAAGACTCGCACGTTAGGCACGGCTCTTATTATATTTTGTTCGCTGGTGGTACATAGATACGCTATACCCTGCACGGGCAATGAATGGATCGAGTCATAATACGTGCTCGTCGCAATTATTGACATATGCCATGCTGCGGGCATCTAGCATCCCCTGAGTGACACACCAAGGATTATGGATTGATGAATGAGCCTGCCTAGCTGACGACTGATTGACTAGCTGCTAACATTTCCCGAGTCGAGGGGTGACCGAGTTTCTTTGACTGGCGGGCGCCAATTCACGCAGGACAACATCTAAACTCTACTGGCAATAGCAGCACATAAGAAATGTTGTGATGAATGCGCATATGCATATATATGATTGGCAACCCGGCGTATACAAGTACTGGAACATCCCTACGATGGAAATCCCACATAAAGCATAAGAGTATCATAAAGCGCTTTCTGTAGCACCCAGTGTCTCTTTTTATGCAGTATTGCCTTCGGCAAAGGTAAGCAAGTCCGAGTCGCCCTGGTCGGTGATAGTCATGACACTGGTTACTCGTCAGACGGACATCCACAGTAAGGAACGAACGAACTTACCCGACGCGAAACAGTTTACCGGCAGCTGTGCCAAGAGTGACGTTTGAGCCAGCAAAGTGGTGCACGGTCGTCTTTGACAACATGGCGTAGTACTCAATCTCTGACTTGCGAAGGGGTGGGCAGTTCCCGGCAATCAAGACGAGTTTGGCTATGAACACGACAAGAAAAAAAGTAGAGGGAAACGATCGTCAGCCCAAGGGACCTTCTCAGCCTCACGCTCCAGTCCCCGTGAGTTTATCGACTGAAGATGCTCACCCTTGCCACTGCGCATCTGCTTTAATGCTGACTTGTACCCCAAAGTGTACTTGCCCGACTTCACGACGAGAGCGAGACGAGACGCAATAGACTCGGTCGATTTGGAAGCTTTAGTTTTCTTGGTAGGCGCCATCGGGTATGACTTGTGGTCGTAAAGTAGCAAGTGTCTTGAAGATGGCTTTTCGATGGCAAAATGATATCATTAAGGTTTCATGCCGAGAACTGCCGATCAATAACTGTACAGTTTTACGCAATCAACTCCGCATCGACTGGATAACCCCCCAAGAGCGCCCACAAAATTCTGTAATTCAATTGCAACTAATTCGTGTACAGTCTCCAAATCACTCTATGATCGTTTCCCGGTGTTCGCCTTCGCCTCCCATTTTGTCGTACCACAGCCTTCCTTCAGTAGTTGGCGCAATGTATCCAGCCCTGATCACGAAATCTCCAAAACGCTCGCCCTCGTGGCGTTCGAGCGCATATCGCTTGATCATCGGTTTGAGGATGGCCAAAATTTCAGGTTCTGACACACTCTCGCGATAAATCTTGTTCAGCCGCTGTCCGTAGTACCCGCCGCCGAGGAGCATCGCATAGCTTCCTGGAGCCTTCCCAACGAAGGCCACCTCTGTAAGAGCGCTGATGAACAATAAACGGCAAGGCTGCGCGCTCTACATACCAGCAACATAAGGTCTCGCGCACCCGTTCGGGCAACCAGTCATGCGCATAATAATGGAGTCGTGGCGCAAGCCATTCTGTTCGCATACCTTCTCCACTTTGTCGATAAGCACCGGCAAGTACTGTAACAAAATGTTTGAGGATTAGGAAATTGAGAAAACATCAAATACCACAAACCCGTTCAGATTCAGCCATAGCAAGTCCTGGTCCTGTCAACGACGCATGACAAAGAGGAGGGGGAATACTTACCACATGTAGGGAAAGCCACACAAGCCGACGCCGAGAGTCGCAATCCTGAGTAATTGAGATTGTCAAGCTTGTACTCGGCGAGCAGGGCTTTGATCCTTGGAACCTCTCCAGGCGGAATATCAGAAATAACGAGATGCTGGTTTGCCGTCAGACGGAATGTGCCCTTGTGGACTTTGGCAATCTCCCTGAGACCCGTCTTGAATTCCTTTCCGGTTTCGTCCTGCACCCGTCCGTTCTCGATGTAGATCGTGGCATGGTGCCTGCCGTCCTCGCCGACGGTCCAGCCGAAATTATCAATGTTGCTTTCGAACAAATAAGGGCGCATTGGGGCAAGCTCGAAACCGAGGCGGTTTTCTACCTCTCTTTTGAAGTTCTCAAGGCCCATCCGATCAATCGTATACTTCAGGCGAGCGTTCTGCGTTGGAAGTCAGAAATATTATCCGTGGAAATGCCCACTCGTTTTCACCTTTCGGCTGTCATCATAAATCAGTGATGGACTTACCCTAAGAGAGAGGACTATAACTTACTCAACCCGATTTCCATTGTCCCGCTGAGTCAACATCACCTTCTCTGCTACGAGCGGTCCTTGCTCGACCGTGCAAAATCCAATGACGTCAGCAAGGCGAGGGTACGTCTTTTTGTTACCGTGGGTCACGCCCATACCACCACCAACCGCAACATTAAATCCTTTCAACTCTCCATTTTCATCGACAATAGCGATAAAGCCGAGGTCGTTGGCAAAAATATCGACGTCGTTGTAAGGTGGAACAGCAATCGCAATTTTGAACTGGATAAAATTCAACTAGCTGAAGAACCGCCGAAGAGAGCATACAGACCTTGCGAGGAAGATAAAATTCCCCGTATAGAGGTTCAAAATCCTTGAGAGCTTCGCCAGCTACCATCTTCTTATCGAGCCAGATCTCGTGATATGCGGTAGTTCTCGGCAACAAATGGTCGCTGACTAGTTTGGAGAACTCGTAAACGCGATTGTGAAGCCTCGACAACGAGGGAATAGCCGAACAAGTCACGTTCCTAGCAAGCTGATATGTCTACCAGCCATTCAATAATAAACTGTAACATACCGATTAACATCACCACATGCGGCCAAGGTATCCATCAGAACTCGATTTATCTTTTGGATAGAGGGTTTCAGATGATGCTTGATGACTCCATGGAATTGGAAGGTAGCCCTCGTGGTGATTTTCAACGTGCCGTTCCCATGTTCGTCGGAAACTTGGTCCATCTGCAACCACTGCTCTGGCGTACAGACACCACCGGGAGTGCGTACACGAATCATAAAGCTGTACGCTGGCTCGGCTCCTTGAGCTTGACGCTCGTCACGAATGTCCCGATCATCCTGCTGGTAGATCCCGTGGAACTTGGTAAGCTGGGTGTCGGATGGCGCAAGCGCTCCGGTGGTCATATCTTGCAAACCCTCTGCGATGGTGCCACGAAGGTACGCAGATGCTGCTTTAATGTGTTCGTTCGTGATGGGCTCTGGCTCAGTTTCCGTAACCTGGACGTTATCGACGCCGAGCGCCTTCCAAACCTTCGGTTCCCAGATCTTGTATCCAGTCTCGGGTCCATCAGCATCCTGATCATCACCCAAACCGAGATCAGCACAGCGTTCTCCCCCAAGTTGCTCAAGACGCGAGTCAAGTTCCTTGCCTGGCTTGTTGTAATAATGAGCGTCCTCAGGCCGAGGCCAGTAGTGGCTATCTCCTAGCCCAAAGACTGTGTACCGCAGCTTAGGAAAAGGCAATTCCTTGCGGAGAGCGGCAGCGTTCAGCGCCTTGAACAGCTGGCGCCCGTTTTGAGGCAGTTCGCCCTGGCCCGCGGTGGAGGTCACGAATGCAACATATTCTTCTTGTGCGAGACTCTCGATGCTCATGGAATCGAACGTCCCAATCGTGACCGACAACCCTCTTGCCTTGGCACGATTCACGAGTTTCTTTGCGAATTTTTCTGCTACACCGCCGTCCGAGGCATATAACACGAGAAGGGGTGGGGCATCGAGTGCAACGAGTAAGTCTTCGTATGCCTTCTGGGCCCTCAGCCTGCGCGCTTCCTTGACAGTTTCACCCAGGCTGCTGACAAGTTCTGTTGCCAATTGAGGCTTCGACCGAACGAGCTGGGAGAGGTGGTTTTTCCGATCAAGAAACTGCCGTAGATCATTCTTAACGGCGTCGGAGTCAAGAGTAAAAGATTCTTCACCCCTAGCCTCCTTGCTGGGGTCCCACCGGTACAAGGGCCAGTAGCCAGAATCAACTGCAAGCTTAGTCTCCTTCAATAGTTCGAGTGCCGGGGAGTTCTCCCCATGATAAGGAAGGTAAGCGAGAACAACTGATGGGCCATTGTGCCTGTCGGCTTCCATCATGGCCTGGAGGACCTGTGCATACGAAGAATACACAGCGATGCTAGCAACGTAGACGTCCCCATGATTCATGGCATATAAGCCAACGTCTTGTTTGCGACGGTGTGGGTCGGCAGCATTTCGGGATGAGTAAGGCAGGGTATCTAAGATGAGGATGTTAATGTTGAGGCCAGAGGCTATTGCATGGTGTAAACCAGATGAGCCGAGATCATAGGCCCATGCATCTGAGCCAAGTATCCACCTGGACTTCGAAGGGAAATGCGTTTTCAACGCAAGAATCCGATCAACGAGCACATTGGAAAGCTGCGAGGACTCCAATCCTGCGACAATTTGAGCACCAATAGTACGGCTCCTCGAGCTGTCATCCTTAACTTGCAACCACTGTGCAAGAAGTCTGTGCAACTCCGTACTGAGCTGCTCGACCCCCATCAATTCCTGAACAGAGCCAACGAGTCGGGCTCTTTGGTCCAGCTGACCTCTGACCCGGCCCAGCGCATACTCAGGACTGGTAGCTATGTTACCCTGTGTAGAAACCAGTTCTGGGGAATTTGAGATCTCCAGCCGTGGACCGAATACGTGGGACAAGATCTTCGTGTACGAAGACTCGTGCTTTGGGATGTGAGGAGCTGGAGTGTGCGACGGGGAAAGGACCACATCTTGGAGGTGGAGAGGGGATGTGAGAGGAGTGCTGCTTGCGGTGTGAATAAGCTGGAGCAAATTAGGATGGCTGATTTGCTCGACATGAGCAAACCAAACGCTCTGAACCGTTATCTGTGAGGTTCCCTGGCGCTGCTGCAGCGCGTCCACGATGTCAAGATATAGTGGTGTCCATTTTGTGCTGGAGTGATGGAGTTGCTCAAGTACAAGCACACGGGAAGCAGACGGTGGAACAGCATGTAAGACCTGGGATGGGGAAAGAGGAACAAGGAGGCCAACGGAAACAAACGAGACTCCGTCAATCTCCAAAGCGCTAGGAATATTCCCGAGGACAAAGACCACAGTGTTTGGATGCCCGTCACCATGGATTGTCAGTGGAAGGCATGGTCGACGAATACGACTTGACGTGGCTAATGCGGCAGATTCATACAATTGGTACAGACCCGCCGTCGGCTCCAGTGCACGAAGCTGCCTCTCCGATCCCAAGTCATCGGGACCCTTGTCAACGTCATTCCCAGTCTCGGGGACACTCGGTGGGCCTATAGCCTTTTCAGAGAGTAGAAACGGTTGTACGTCCTCTTCGGCAATGTCTGCGACTGGGCCACAAGCCGGTTCATAAAAGATATGTACGACTGCCTTTTTCTCAGCGTAAGCAAGTCGAGAAGTAAGGAGAGCGTTATCGTGGGCCTGTTGAGGTGTATAGGAAACTAGGATGAACGGAAATGCAGACTGGAGTAGGACGACGTCCGACAAGTCGTCCTTGATTGCAAGGTGAAGGACAACCGGAAAGGAGGAGAGTTCTGTAGCACGGAGCACAAGGCTGAGAGCTATTTGAGACGTGAGGAAGGAAGTAAATGAAACTAGCGATCCTCCCCCCGCAGCCCGGAGTATGGACACACCCGCATCACCGGCCGCAGGGATGGACTGAACACTCGGTCGACGGGAAGTTGTGTTTAAGAGGGCCGTGTGGGACTCTGCGAACGGGGATAACACGGGCCCAGAGGGCCTGGTATGGAGGACGACATCAGAAGCAAGAAAGGCTACTCGCGAGACTGTCGAGATCGCGGCCATGGCTAATGGTGACGGTGAGTTCTGTGACTGCGGGGCGACTGAGACGGCGTACACAGTATGGGAGAACGGAGCAGCCCGTCATGACGAGTGTGACCCGGTGGGATTGCTCATGAGCACATCATCCGCCGCCACTGCCGTTTCCCGGGCCGCATCCTTGTCCAAATTATCGACAATAACTTATGTAATACACAGCAAGCCTACATACTTGCTAACCAGCGCGCTGGATCTTCAAGTCCTCCAGATAGTGATGCGCCCTTCCAAGCATCCAAACCGTAAACGAAAACTTGAAGTTCGGGTACGAGATCATGCAGTTCTTGTTAAATACACCCTCGATTGCTTCCTGTGGCCACGATCCATCCTATTGAGCAAGATTTCAGTACATGATGTGTTTCACGGTCCCACTAGTGGTTTCTCACCGGAAGCTGTCGTGACATGACCAATTTGACGGCTTTCTCAATGGGTTCCGCATGAGGGTACTTGGCGTACATGAGAGCCATCGTGGCCCAACATGTCTGCACAACTTGGGTATGTTCGTGTTCAACCCATTTATGGAGCTCACAGCTCTGCACCAGGCCCAAAGCAAGCATGAGTCGGCGTCTATCAGGTATGAGGGTCACCAACCTTGTAACTTTCTCCCCAACCTCCATCCTCTCGTTGTTTCGAAAGTAGAAACCCGCACGCACGCCGAACAGCGGGGCTGTTCGCGTAGTACTCCCCGCCAAGCGCTAAACTTTCCAACGCAAACTGGGTCGCATAAGTGAAACAAATCCCCCATGACCCAAACCAGCCACCCTCTGGTTTCTGCACTTGGTGAAGCCATTTGATCGCCTTCGCAATCGTCTGCCTGGCAATGCTAATTAAAACAAGGTATTGGGTGAAACCGGGATAGTCTACACACTGGATCTCCACAGCGCGATAGTTCGGGTAATGTTTTCTGAAAATGGACAAGGACGTTATTACGGATGTCGTGCATTCCGGATAACAGAATTCAATCATGATATCCCCTTGTGATTATGAGTAAAAATCCCATCTTAGGATACTTATGATTGGCACATACCAAAGACTTCCGCCGCATTGAGCAGCTCCAGCCACTTGGGCCCTCTCACAAGCTCGTAGCTCGCATAACCACCATGGTTATTCTGCATTGACAGCAGTGTGTCGACAGCATCAAAGAGCCGGTCATCCGAGATGACCTTCTCTGTTCCTCTAAGGGTTATGCTCAGTGTGGAGTCATCGCAGACAATCAGGCATACGCACTCGACATGGTTCTGAAGGTACATGACCGATTTAAGACCTTCTCCTGTGCAGTCACTGACAGTATAGCCTTGCTCTTTCGTACTGAACGGCCATGCTCCCTTGGTCCGGTGACGATAAGCCGTCTCGTAGTGTTTCGGGTTATCTCGAATTTGACATTTATCCAACCAATCCAAGGCCATTCTCAAACTTTCCCTGTTTTCTGGCTCTTTCGCGAGACCCGTCTCTACAAGCGCCTGCGTGATGAATCCAATATCCCAAAGTTGGCTCCCGTTCGTCCCACACATCATCATGCCTTCCGCACCAAGCCACATGAAATCAGCGCGTTTGATAGCGTGTTGGTGATATACTTCTGTATCGGGACCTTCAACGACGAAACGGCACAGCAAGTTCATCATCTTGGAGACAGGTCCAATAGTCTGGTATTCCGTATTTTCGTCCTCGTACACGATGAGCTTGTAGGTGCGCTCCAAGGCAACTTTGCGAACAGGAGGGATGGCGCAGTGCTCATAGGCAGACAGGATGCCGTTCATCGCATCGAGTAGCAAAGTATGAGGTGAATAAAGGTCAGTAACTGCAACATTGTTACGTTGTGCTGGCCAATATATGCGATGGTAATCGGTAACATATATTTCCTAGGTTATAAGCATTGAGTGTGTGACTGCCTGACAGCTTTAATGATACATACTTCGCGCAGGGAACGAATCAAGTCGTTTTCTTCCATTTGAAAGCGAATACCATAGAGATAACTCATGGGTATATAGACATTACGGGTGTGAATCCACCATCTGTAGGGGTGGAATGGCACCCACTCGGGGAAAAGCCTAAAAACGGTCAATGTAGGAGCTGACAAGCATTTGGAAGATTAAACATACCAAAGCTCGGGAGGAACGGGATTGAATCCATCCCAATCATAGGCATTGAGGATTGCCAACCAAAACTTTCCCCAAGAGGGGGCGCCTACTGCTCCACCTGGATAACCACCATTAGGACAATACGAAAGGCAATTACCATGAGAAGCTTACCGAGCCGGTGAAGGGTAGCTCTTGCCTTGACGGCAACAGGGTGTTCAGCCTTCATGCCAAGGATCCGCAAAGCTACATAGTTGAGGGCAGTCCCAAACACAGTAGAGTGACCTTCGATATGCCTGGGCTGGATTACGCGGTGTTCAACGGAAGTGAGACTGTACGCTTACAAACCCCAACCTCCGTCTTCCGGATTTGCGTGGTTCATAATGTAACGAATCATTTCGAGTCGCTCTTCCACTTTGAACCCCATGCCAGCAGCATAAGACCCAATGACAAGGCCTGGGTAGAGGAACATTGGTCCACCGTACTCGCCAGCCCAGTGCCCATCGTGCGACTGAAGGTGCTTGTAAAACGTGTAGCCATTCTGAGCGGCCTCGAGCGGCGTAGACGCCCTCGGAAGGCCGGGGAGGTTCTGCCGGGGCCATTCACGGTTCAACGCGTGTATCACGCACGGACGAACACTTACAAGAGGTTGGCCTGTCCAGTACCTGTCTATGTGGTTCTGAGGCCACTTGGCGCACTCTTCGTCCGTCTTGAGGAAGTGCCAAGTGTGACGGCCCCCATCGTTGACGAGCAGTCTCCACCGAGAGTAGTCAGTGAAGGACTCTTTTCCCGACTCTGGGATGTCGAGGGGGGCGTAGAGTTTTTCGAGTTGGGTATGGCACATGGACGAGGGCGGTTCGGAGCCGAGTGCAAAATAATCGAGAATCAGACCATGGCACGACGATGATTAAGTACATCCGGTAGAACTGTGGGAACTTGAAGTGACCTAGGGTCTTTCGGCTCCAGTGGAAAGCGAAAACAGACCGCGTCTATACCAATCTGAGGCGGTATGGCGTAGAAGAGTACAGTTACTTAAGAGTCGGTCAGCATCCGGGCCATGGAAGCATCAGATTTCGGTATTTTTGATTAGATAAATGAACTTACTGCATCCGCCTCGCCATGTGTCCTACGGGCGGCCATGACTAGCTTTCGCGACTCATCGATACTCATCATAGAAACAGGCAGAACAACCATCAGGGCTGGCCTCGGCATACATGAGCTTTTGAAGGTTCCAACCGTGGTCCGTCGCATGCGCTGACGCGTCGTTGACTAGCACTCACAAGTGAAACGCATCTAGGAGGTAGCTGCCCGCGCCGGATTGAGACAGACAGCGGGAGAGTCCTCGTCCACTTCCACCCCAACTGGAAAACAACCGAGTGGTTCCGGAGATGGTGGCGACTGCTGGCGTCCCCCAGCGTCGTCAACCCGTCCCTCCTCGCTTCCCTTCTACACGAGCGCCAGCGCAAAGGTAAACGACTATCTTGTCGGCCCCCAACTCGACGAAGCGCTCGAAGCTGGCCAAGATGTCCTTGCGTCATGGCCGTTCGCAGACGGCGATATCCGTGACTGGACCCAAGCCGAAGCGATCTGGTGTGCACTCCGTCCTGTCTGTCCGTAACACATTCTTATCGTTCAATCACCCAGGAAACATGTCATTTTCAACAGGCTTCAGATAAAACGCACTCAAAACGAGTCCCCAGTGTTACTTTCCATCGCTCCCGGACTCTCTCGTAGCTCTCAAGAGCGGATATGCCAGATCTTTTTTGAGCGATTCAACGTCGCCAGCTTTGCGATTGTTGAACGCCCCATGACGCAGATATATGCGACCGGGCAATTGAGCGGGGTTGTGGTCGACATTGGACACGAGACAACAGACGTCACCCCTATATATGATGGGTTCATCGTGCATGCTGCGCGATCTTCGACCTCCTTGGGCATAGCTGACTGCGAAAAGCACCTTGCGAATCTTCTGCGCTCAAACCAATCCATCATGGCGGCCGCCTCTCCTCCCGACTCTCCCAAAGATCCAGAAGCCGTACGAGCATTTCTTCTAGATTTCGTCAAATACATCTGGTCCGAGGGCCATGTTCGTGTTCCGTCAGACGGTCAAATTGCAGAGGTAATGGAAGATGAAGGCGTCACAGATATTGCCGCAGTCTTGGTTGCAGGAAAAGAAAAGGCTGTTATCGAAGCCGGGACGAAGAAGAAGGCGACTGCAAAGGCATCCGCCGCAGAACAAGCACGTGCCAAGGAAATAGAGGCTCTCGACCTTATCACACTACAGTTCCACGACCACTCGATAACGCTGGGAAAGGAGCGACATCGGTTCTGTGAACCGCTTTTCAATCCTTCCCTTCTCGACTCGTCTCGAAAAAGCAGCTTAGGGTCCGAGGATGGTCCTCTCTCGTTACAGGATACGGTTGGATTTGCAGTCAGTCGGACTGAGGTTGATCATCGACAGTACATTTGGCAAGGACTGTTTGTCACTGGAGACCTGGCAAGCCATGTAAAGGGTATGTCCTTTGCGTTCTCCCACCATCCTCACTCGACACCTGTTGGGCAGGGATCGGTATTGCGCTGCAATCGCGCTTGTCGCCATTTATCCTTGGTAATCCGGATCAACATAACGATGTTCAGCCGCGATCAATTCGCGTCGTCACCGTTCCCGAGTATTTTGCCGAGTATCGAGAGAAGGGAGATGGTTTGGCAGCGTACTTGGGAACTAGCATTGTCGCCAAGGTGAACCTATAGCTATCGTTTTCTATCCAATAATAACAGTCACCAAACTAGGTTTCTTTTAACGATACTCAAGGAAAAAACTTTGTCTCCAAATCAGATTACGACGAAAGGGGCCCTCGCGCTATCATAGAGATGTCACCTGCTTTACTGTAGTTCGTCCGAGTTGATCAAGTCAAATTGGAGTTATCGATGGGTCATGCGATGTTAGTTCCGTCGGAATGAAGCCCGCTGGGTTACCACTGATCCATCAATCATCAAGTGACGCAGGCGAACCACCTCCCCAACGTTCACCTCGTGATCCCAACAAAAATTCACGAGTCTTGCACTACTCCCATGGGTGCTTACTGACATGGTGGTTTAATTGTGTCGAGTACAGTTAAAGCTTATTATGCTTTTGAAGCCCTAGCCTCCTTGAGTGCCTCCTCCAATGCCTTTGAGACTTTCTGAATATCGCCTCGTTGGGGGTCGACGACGCTGACACCCATATGTCTATTGGGTAACACAGACAAAGGTCAATGTAAGGTACAACCAAGACGAGTGAATAGACGTGCCCAACACGGAAATACTTGTCTATAAGAAGGTAACGAGGTCAACAAAGACTGGGACGGGCCGATAGATAATGCGCTCAACGAACCTTTGATACTGGAATGTATACCACCAGCAACCACGACATCCCTCTTCAGAAGACGAGGTATGATGTCCCCTCCTACGATTCCCGCGGGGAAGTAAAGCTGTTTGAGGCAAACAAAGGATGAGCATTCTCGGGGAAAGAAAGATAGAGAAAACCGATTACAGCGGTCATGCCATGTGCTGAAACTTCTTCGGTTACAGGAACGCTCTTGAACCCGAGGTCCTCGGCAAATTTCCTAAAGTGACTACTGGCATCTTTGTGTGCTTGGAACCGATCTTGGAGGGACACAGGGCCTTGAGTGATCTGAGTGAGCGAGGCATTGTAGGCATAGATAAGGTTGACGGGTGGGGTAGCAAAGTAGGCTGCAGTGTTGCGTTCGTACGCTTTCATGATGGGAAGCCACCTAAAAGCACCGTTGGATGAATCAAGGCAAGGAAGAGAAGTTGATGTCCTTTACTTGTTCCAGCTAGCATAGTATGCTCTCACCGGCGTTGATCTGCTCTCAAAGACCTAAACGGGGGGCGACTTAGGAGCGGCAGAGGAAATTGGAGATCATCGTACTTTGAGAGCCTTTTGGCTCACTACGACTATGCTCAGACCGGGTGGTGTGCCGAGACCCTTTTGGCTGGCTGTTAGAACAACGTCGATACCCCATGCATCCATCTGGATCTCCTCGCTCGCAACGGAACAAACAGCGTCCACCACAACCTGGGAGCGATAGATGGACTCGTAATCTCGGAGCAGTAGGTGCCACGCACCAGTGTCCCTGGTGACACACTATGAACAAGCTCTGCAACGGCTTTGACATCCGAGAGGACAGCTATGTTCCATGTTAGTACCCCGGGAATACATGAATCACGAGGCAGCATACCTGTCGAGGTGTCCACGTGCGTAACGGTGATGAGTTTGTATCTTTTCTGCCTAAGGGCGGCTTCGATGTCCGACTGGCTGACAGTTCCACCAACCTCGGCCTTGAGCTGGTCGATCTTGGCCCCGTACGCCTGCAAGCTGACGACGCCAAGGTTATTTTGGGCCAGGGAACGCTGAACGCGGCAAGACCAACCAATCAACGAATCCCTCGGCAAAGTAACCACAGTTGAGAACGAGGACGTCTTCATCCGGTTCAACGAGGTTGGCCGAGACCTTTGGAGAAGGTCAATCCGACGGCGAGAAAGGGTGGGTGGTGAACGCGCCTGATCCCAGCCCAAGGTGCCCGACCCCGCGACCAAAAACGGCTGGGCATCCTTTGAGTAGAGGATGTCCCTAAATGGTCGGGATAGGTGAGCATGAACACGAATGCTGCAAAGGCGACGGACCTGGTCATGCGAATGCAGCCTCCGAAGGCGGCGGCAAAGTCAGCGGACATGTGGGACATGGACGGATGGGCATTTGCATAGAGAACCTAGGGACGTGGGATGAAGCAAGGCGGGGATGGGGGAGTGGTGGACAGACCTCGTTTGTGACCTCGATCGGGCCAGGGATGCTGGCGTCTGAATTGGGAACCGGCGCGCGGGACCGGAGGCAAGAAGGCACTTACAGAAGCAATCTTGGTACATGAGTACGGAAAGGTCGGGACAAGATTGGGTGGGTGTACGTACTTGTGCGGGTCCTGTACGAACTTGTTGGGGGAGGCCATGTTTGCGAGATGACGGACGGTGCAAAGGGGGCGAAAGAGGGCAAAGGAGGCAGATTTGAAGAGGGCAGACATGGCAACAGCCGACAACATTGATTGATTGCAAACTTGAGTGTCGACGGCACTCCGTCACGGAACTATCGACCAGCAACGATCCGCGTCCCTTCCCCATCAGCAGCCCCATTCGTCTGGCCCACACCCGCTAGCCCCGCAACCGTCTTTTGCATCTCTGTCCACTCTGACTCTCTCGGGAGCCCCATGTCCCCAGTGTCGTACACGTATAGCCTCCCATCACTCCCCCCAAGTGCCGCCCGCCGTCCGTCTTTGCGATCCCACTCCAGTTTGTTTATCGCCCGGCCCGACCCAACGTTGGTAGACACCACAGGCACCTGTCCTCCACTCAGCTTTAAATAGCGGCCCGAGCTAAAGCCGCAACGCACCTCCGTATCCGTATTCAGGTTCCACAAGTCAAATTTGCCCGATCCGTCCACTGTTCCGAACAGAGCCGGGTGCGTGGGATGCCACTTCACATCGTAAACGTAATCATCCGCCTCGTCAAACGAATAGATGGGCGAAATCGCATGCGCAGTGGTCGATGGCTTTGCAAGACTCTTGGCGCGCCAGAGCTTCACTGTCCAGTCCACGCTAGCCGTGAGGAACAGATCAGAAAAATCAACTGGCCCCACTAGTGGGTGGAAGTGGAGGCCCATAATTGGTCCTGCGTGCCCTTTGTAGATGTCATACTGATTCAACCCCGCTTTCGCCCCGGCCCGGTCATATCGGTTCGCCTGATACACATTCCCTTCCTCAGTGCCTACCCAAAAGGTCGTCGTTTCGTTGTCCGGAAAGTCCAGCGTCGTGACGGCCACTTCCCCTGTTTTATTGTGGCCAGCGTGGATCAGCTCCAGCGTTTCCTGGATAGTAAACGTCACTTGTCTCCCCCGCGGGACAAAGTACAATGTCAATACCTGAGGCTGCGCAAGCATGTCGACAAGCCATGAGCAAACGGTCCCATCCGTGCTACTCGTGATAAGGTTGTGTGCATTCTGTGTGCCGACCATCTGCATGGCATAAACAGGGTGAGTATGCCCAGCGGCAGACAACGGTGTCTTCAGCACCGGTAGATGCTTTGATCGTGTGTCCCAGAGTAATATTTGTCCCGAGTACGTGCCACCGAATACAAGGTTGGAATGAAATGGTGAAAATGTAACGGACAAGACGTCCGACTGCCATTCACAAAAGTTATCAGCGCAACGGCCAATTTCAGAGGGGGCCCGCCAACCTGCGAATGAAAGACAAACTCTGGCCTCTCCAGCAAGTGCAAGTTCCAGACCGCAACGATACCATCGGGCTCATTCAAGGCAGCTGGGTTTTTGTTATACGAAGCTACGCTGAGCTCGGGGTACTGGAACCGAGTTAGACAAAGTGCGCAAACACAACCGGATCTTGACCTTAGGTGACCAGTCAACGTCTGTTATCGAGCGGTTCTTTCCATAGCGTTCGTCGTAGAACGCACAGACACGTTTCACTCGTTTTCCTTCCAAATCATCACTGCAGATGTCAACCACTACCTTGAAGGCTTGGCGGATCGCAGACTTACCCGTTTGTTTCAGTCCCAATGGTATAGTCGCGTATGTAATCATACCCGTCATTCAGCGCCCGTTGAACAATTTTGGACGACTGCTCGACGAAATCAAGGAATTCGGGAGCGGTCAGGATGCTGGCCCGTTCCTCTTCCGTCAGGTCTGATTAACAAATAGACAGATGAGTGATCTTCGCGACGTCAAGCATGCCACCGACCTCTGATTTCTTGCTCAATCTCCTCCTCGAGTTGCACGCTCTCCTCCTCCAGCTCTTCCTCCCGAGCGATACGCTCTGCTTCCAGTTCACGCTCGCGCTCACGGAGTATCTGCTGCCGGATGTCTTCCTCAATAATGACGGGCGTTTCAGGTTCAACAGCGGTGGTTTGGACTTCCTTGTTGTAAATTACGCGTTCCTATACGCCCAGTTTCGTGAGATCACAGACACATAATCAAATGCGAGAGACGGACGCGCTGTGGAAGTTCGAAAAGCTCTTGCTCCACGTCGATGAGATCTATAGACCGGGGAGTCATAATCCTGAAATGTTCCCCCAGTCAACATCCGCTTATCATTCAGGGACCCAGGCGATAAACCTCTCGATGACATGGTCCGTCG